>JAJIBD010015141.1:0-38877 GCA_021461705.1 Cryptotis parvus
GAGTATACCACGTACACAGCAGAGCCTGACAAGCTAACCGTGTTTTGTTTGTGTTTATTTGTTGTGCCAAAAACTAGTAACAATTATGGACCTCAATTCCATGACCTGAAGAATGGTTTGAGGCTCTTCCTGTCCCTGGAGCAAGCAGATGCCCTTGGGCTACACTTGCTTGCAACAGGATGCATGGAGATATTACTGGTGCCAGCTGTAGCAAATCGATGAACAATGGGAAGACAATGATACAGTGATACAGTGATTTGTTTTGAGGAGTCACACCTGGTTATGCTCAGGGGTTACTCTTGGTGGTGCTCAGGAGACCATATGGGATGCCAAGGATTGAACCTCACTCAGCCACGTGCAAGGCAAGTGCTTTATTTGCTATCCTCAAGTCCCAATCTGGCATTCTTTTATTTTTTATTTATTTATTTTTGCTTTGTTGGGTCACACCCTGCAATGCTCAGGGGTTACTCCTGGCTCTGCACTCAGGAATTAATCCTGGTGGTGCTCAGGGGACCATATAAAATGTCGAGGATCGAACTCTGGTTGACTGCATGCTAGGTAAAATAGGTAAAAGCCCTACCATTGTTCTATCACTCCAGCCCCGGACTTGGTTTTCTTCCGTTCACTTGATTACTTGATCACTTGAATCCCGTTATTTATCGATTTGCTCGAGCGTGCACCAGTAACATTTCCATTGGACCCTATCACGTGCCAATGTAGCCCAATGGCATCTGGTTGATTCAGGAATATGAAGAACCTCAAATCGTTCCTTCAGGGTCTTGACAAGGAAGTCTGACCATCTTGTAGGTGGCGGCCACGTGATCTTTTGACATCCCTTGGGATTCAGTCGGTAATGGCTCTAGTCCAGCGGTTGTCTCCAATCGCTTTTCTTCTGTTAAAAAAAAAAAAAAATCCTGGGCTGGTGAGAGCTCAATAGGCTGCTGGAGAGGTTTTTTTTTTTTTTTTTTTTTGCAGAAAGCCTCAGGCTCAGTCTCTGGCTCTCTGGCTCTGCAAGATCCTCTGAGCACTGTTAGGTGTGACCTGTCAAGCACTGAGCTAGAAGTATCTCTGAGGACTGTCAGGTGTAATCAAAAGACAACCAAAAAAGGAAAAATAATCCTGTCCCCAGCCCCAATTCTGGCTTTTAGTATCATTATGGACTTAGCAATTCAAAATGTAATTTCTTTGATCATGCAGCATCAGTTTTCTTTTCGGTGTCCAAATTGACACCTATTTGGCGAGTAGCATCACCTCAAATGGTTCTATGAGTTTTGGAATGATTTGTAATTTGAGGACTTCCTTGCTACCTGCTAAATGCTCAGGACTGTACATTGTGATGTGTCCTTCATGCGTCTGAGATTCAAAACCAACAATTTCTCCCAGAGATTCTTTTCTTTAGTGAGTAATGGTAGAATGTCGAGGGAGCCACTGGGGTCCCCCAATAATATCAGGAAATGAGTTCCCTTCTACCTCCAAGGTCGGGGGGAATGGAATAAAAACTCAGAGTCCAGCTAGTTTCCAAAAGTTTTACTAATTCAATAATAAGACGAGTTCTGTCACTACAGTCCAAAATAATGGGATTCTCCAGACCTCTAGCTCTTGGTCAGAACAATGTCAGGGGAGCCATTGGGGTCCCCAACAATACCAGGAAGCAAGTTCCCTTCTATTTCTGAAGCTGGCGGGAATGGATGAAAACTCAGGAATCCAGCGAAGTTTTAAAAGGCTTTACTATCACAGGTTCTGATATATACAATCCCAAAACAGGAAAAACCCTGGATTTTGGGTTCCCGGCTGGGCCCCATGGCCACGTGTAGGCCAAGATGGCTGCCACCATGTGTTAAAGCCCAATAGAGAACGGAGAGGCAGAAAGCCAACGAAAGTCAAAATGGCAAAAGGGCCTTCTCCTTTCTCCCAGTTTTTTATTTTATTTTATTTGGGGGGGGTCATACCGGAATGCTCAGGAGTTTCTCCTGGCTCTGCACTCAGGAATTACTCCTGGCGGTACTCGGGGGACCATATATGATGCGGGGATCGAACCCGGACCGGCACAGGCCGGCCGCATGCAAGGCAAATGCCCTACCCGCTGGGCTATCGCTCCGTCTGGCCCCTCTCCCAGTTTATTTTATAGATAGAAACCCACCCAAACTTCCCAGCCTGGCCCACTGTGGGCTGGGCTATCTACAGATGAAGGCAAGTAAATTCCATTGAAATGCAGCACTTCAGGTGGGCCTTTGTAGAAGTTGGTGGCACCACCCATTTGTTTCAGGTATAAACAAATGGCTATGCCAGGGACTAGTCCCTTTCTCTGAGATTCTCTCTTTGTCAAAACACTGGAGAGAAAGAGAGAGCTGGTATAAAGACATACAGGCCAATGGCTGTATATTCATGGGGAGAAACACATCATAATTTCATGGATTTCATGCAATCTAGATGGCACCCACAAGTCTATTTTCTGTTTGCACCAAGACTGAGTGCCTTGTCCTATGTTTACTGAAAGGGTCATGTTTACCTGCTTAAGGGCAAACTAGCATGATCCTTCCTTTAATCTTAAACAATAGTCTCAACATAGCCAGGGTACTAGTCCCCTGGTAAATTCTAATTTTCCCACGCTGGGACCAGTGGGTATTAAGAAAAAATTGTGCCCAATCTAGATAACATTGAAATCATAGTAGAGATTATAGTAATATTACAGAAGTTACTGATTCAGAGTCAAAATGACTCTTGTAACTGCCACACCCTCCATCAGTGTTTACACAGAAGAGAGATTCCATTAGCATGAATCCTGGTTTAAGAACATGTAAGTAGCTTAAACTGTAAATAGATTAAACAGCAAAGATCCTAAGCTAGCTAGACCTGTTATTCAACAGTAGAGATCAAAATATGATCACCCACGAATTGCTCCCAGGCTGTCAGCTGTGATCCAGAGACACAGACACACAGGGCAGAGCTGCTACTGGCTCTCCCTGTGGCAAACAACCACTTTGCAGCCACGCAGTACATCAAACTGGTAAAACCAACCATGTTCTAGAAATTCAGATGGGCAATGCAGAAACAGAAATAGACCAGATTAATCCATAACAAACCAGTAAAAAACGTCATGACTTACCAATACCATTGCCATATATAGGCTGCAATCACTTGTATTGTCTTCCCGCTGTTCATCAATTTGCTCGATTGGGCAACAGTAACACCTCCAGTTGTACCTGTCACATGGTGGCATAGCCCTAGGGAATCTGCTCACTATAGGAACATGAAGAGCCTCAAACCATTCCACTCAGGTTGTGGGGAATGAGGTCCATCATCGTTACTTTCTTGGCATATTGAATACGATATGGGTAGCTTGCCAGTCTCTGCTGTGTGGGTGGGATACTCTCCGTAGTAGGGAGGCTCTCAGTTCATTCATTTACTGCAGCCACGCAAAACAGGGCGGAGCCAGTAGCAGCTCTGCCCTGTGTATCTGTGTCTCTGGTTCGAGCATAATGGGTTTGAAATAGACTTTGGGTGGGACTCTGACAAGCAGGGCTTGAGATCGGCTTTTCTCTTGGGTCAGCTTTTCTCTGACAAGTTGTCCAGTTCAGATGTTGAAAATGGCTACCATTATGGTGCGGGGGTTCCTCTGGCTTCTTGCGAGGCTCTATTGGGATGGCTGGCCAGGGCCAGAACTCGCCCCTCCCTCCTGGATGCCTCATGATCAATATAATTGGTGCCAGCTGAGGGAGCAGGCATGGGGATGGGGGGGCAGTGGGAAGTGAGGGTCTTTGGTGGTGGACCACACTGGTGGTGGTATTTGTGTTCGGAATATTAAATAAAAAATTAAATTAAAAAATATGATCATCCCCCACTGAAATAATATTATTTTTATATATTATTATATGTATAAGTTCATCAATAAATGCTGGGTTTAGAGGTGACTACAAGAGTATGCCACCCACATGGCAGAGCCTGGCAAGCTACCCGTGTCGTATTTGATATGCCAAATACCAGTAACAATTATAGACCTCATTCCCATGACCTGATGGAATGGTTTGAGGCTCTTTATGTTCCTGGAGCAAGCAAGTGCCCTTGGGCTCTATTTGCATGAGACAGGTCATATGGAGATGTTACTGGTGCCCGCTCTAGCAAATCAATGATGAACGGGAAGATAGTGACAGTGATGCAGTGATATATATTATTATTACAAATGTAATATATACATATGTGTATATGCTACATATGTTTATTAGAGATGTTATTTCAGTGGGAGGCAATATGTACATATATAGAAGTATGTATATATACACACATATATACATATGTGTCGGGGATGCTGCTGGGGTCCCCAACAGTGTCAGGACAGAAGTTCTCTTCTACCACCCAGGACGCTGGGGGAACAGATGAAAACTCACGAGTCTGGCGCAGTTCCAAAAAGGTTTTTAATAGTACAAAAGCTCTTCCACAGCAATCCAATATAATGAAAGAGCTCTAGCTCTAGTTCAAATTTAAACCATACAAAAGAGCCTAAGTCTCCCACCAAATAGAGAGGATCTCGCCCAAGAGGAGTCCTACCCAAAAGAAGGAGCAAAGGCCCAAGGGGCCTAAAGTCAGTCCCCTTATATACACCAAAGTAATCTGGATCTGTGACAGGGAGGGTCATGTCAACAAAGAACCCTAAACAAATTGTAGAAGGGCAGTGCCACACCCTATTACAGGTTGGCACATTTCCAAAGGCAGCTTCAATACTTTAATTTCTTTAGCTATTCTTTGTTTTGTGCCTCTTCTGGTGATGCTCAGGGGTTACTCCTGGCTCTGCACTCAGAAATTAAGCTTGGCAGTGCTTGGGGGACCTTATGGGGACCTTATGGGAAGCTGGAGATGGAACTGGGTCAGCTGCTTGCAAGGAAAATGCCCCACGGGCTGTGCTATTCCTCTGGCCCCAGGGCGCTTGCTTTCTCTGCACCTGGCTGATCCAGGTCGATCTCTGCACGCCATATGATTCCCCACAAGGATTGATTTCCTGAGCACAGAGTGAGGTGTAACCCTTGATAATCACCGGTGTGGCCAAAATAAATTATAAAATCAAACAAAAAATCACAGTAGTACTTTCAAAATGTTTCTGGAGATCAAAGGTGACTACAAAAGTATGCTGCCCGCACGGCAGAGCCTGGCACGCTACCCGTGTCGTATTTGATATGCCAAATACCAGTAACAATTATAGACCTCATTCCCATGACCTGATGGAATGGTTTGAGGCTCTTTATGTTCCTGGAGCAAGCAGATGCCCTTGGGCTCTACTAGCATGAGATAAGGACATATGGAGATGTTACTGGAGCCCGCTCGAGCAAATCGATGATGAACGGGAAGACAGTGATACAGTGATACAGCTATTCTTTGATTTTCTTTAGCAGCAAAAAGGGAAAAGTGATATGTTCTGATGATGGAATCTTTCTATTTTATTTAGAGTGTATCATTAAAATATCAGACTTTGGGGCTGGAGTAATAGTCCAGCGGGTAGGGCATTTGCCTTGCACACAGGCGACCCGGATTCGATCCCGGCATCCCTTATGGTCCCCGAGCACCGTCAGGAGTAATTCCTGAGTGCAAAGCCAGGAGTAACCCCTGAGCATCGCCGGGTGTGGCCCAAAAAAGCAAAATAAATAAATAAATAAATAAATATAAGACTTTATTTTTATCTATCTATCTATCTATCTATCTATCTATCTATCTATCTATCTATCTATCTATCTATCTATCTATCTATCTATCTATCTATCTTCTATCTATCTATCTATCTATCTATCTATCTATCTATCATATCTATCTATCTATCTCTCTATCATCTATCTATCTATCTATCCTATCCTACGTATCTAGCTATCTATCTATCTCTCTAAATCTAATCTCTTTAATTTTTGCTTTTTTGGGGCACGGAGCGATAGCCCAGGAGGTACTCCGGGCGTCTGCACTGCAGGGAGTTACTCCTGGCCGGTGCTCGGGGGACCATCCATGGGATCCCGGATATCGAACCCGGGCACCGCCAGCAGGCACGCCTGCGTGCAGAGCCAGGACCTACCCGCTGGTTGCCCGCTCCGGCACCCTAAAATAGAAGATAAAATACTGAGGTTTTAGATACTGTTCTTTTTGAAGAATAAACACGATTAAATTTGAGAATGTTTAAAAAGTCACACTGAAAGTAGACTTTGATATTTCATGGAGGTGGTATGTCAGAACACTTATTTAATGGGTCAGATAGGTGTTCAGTAAAGCTTAAACTTGCTCCAGTATTTTTTTAACATTTTTTATGTTTTTAATTAATATTTTATTATACCACCATGAGATATACAATTACAAAGTTGTTCATGTTTGGGGGTTTTGGTCACACAGTGTTCCAGCACCCATCCCTCCACCAGTGCCCACTTCCCACCACCAATGTCCCCGATTCCCTCCCCCTCCCATAGCCTGCCTCTATGACAGGTTCTTTATCTCTTCTCTCTCTTTCTCCCCCTCTCTCTTCCTTCTTACATCTCTCTCTTCCTTCTCTTACATCTTTCTCCCTTCTCTTACATATTGTGGATTGTAATACATACACTTAGAGGTTATCATGTATATCATTTTCCCCTGGATTTAATGCTCAGTTCTAGGTTGGTATTAGCCCTTTCGACAATTATTAACATATTGTTCCCTTCTCTGTCTTACCTAACCTCTGATTCCCACACGTTTGTGGTAATTTCCACCTTTGACAAGACCTCCTGATCCATGTTTCGCCTAACCTTGGATTTGGTATAATATGTATATCCAGTATTTTTTTAAAAAGTATATAGAAATAATGTGGACATCGATTATAAGTTAGGTGGTTAAAATGCCACCTAGTAAACACAACTGTTAGCATCTTTGTGAGAACTAAATTTAAAGAGATTATATGTAAAAACTCTTCTTGATATTAGTTCTTAAAACACAATGAAGTATTAACCAACACATTATATTTTAAACAAATGTCTAATAAGGAAAGCATATCCTGTTTGTCTTCCATCTTAATTCTAACTTCATAATGCTGCCCCGCAGCATTCAATAATATCAAGTTGAGTCACCCCAATGACACAAGTGGCTTCTAGTTTCATCTCTATAGGTTATGATTCACTATGAATATGTGTGCATGTGCAGAGATAAGGATAAGGGTTTGGGGCCATACTCTGTAACGCTCAGCTCTTACTCCCTGCTCTGTGCTCAGGGATCACCCTTGGAGTTGCTTGAGGGATTATATGCACTTCCCTGAGTGGATAGTATGCAAGGCAAGTGCTTTACACCCTGTACTACTTATCTGGTCTTGGAAGGTTAATTTATCATCTATCTATAATTTATCATCTATCTATCTGTCTGTCTGTCTGTCTGTCTGTCTGCTGCCTGTCTGTCTGTCTATCTATCTATCTATCTTGATCACTTGAATCCCGTTATTCATCGATTTGCTCGAGCGGGCACCAGTAGCATTTCCATTGGACCCTATCACGTGCCAATGTAGCCCAATGGCATCTGGTTGATTGAGGAATATGAAGAGCCTCAAACTGTTCCTTCAGGATCTTAACAAGGAAGTCTGACCATCTTGTAGGTGGGCGGCCACGTGATCTTTTGACATCCCGTGGAATCCAGTCGGTAACGGCTCTAGTCCAGCGGTTGTCTTACTGCTGCCGTATTAAGGGCTCTTTTGGGGTCAGGAAAATAAACATTTTTGTTACTGGATTTGGCATATTGAACACGCATTGGACAGCTTGCCAGGCTCTGCCATGCGGGCGCTATATTCTCATTACTTTGTGGGGCTCTCTCAGAGGGGTGGGTAGATCTATCTATCTATCTATCTATCTATCTATCTATCTATCTATCTATCTATCTATCTATCTATCTATCTATCTATCTATCTATCTATCTATCTATCTATCTATCTATCTATCTATCTATCTATCTATCTATCTATCTATCTATCTATCTATCTATCTATCTATCTATCTATCTATCTATCTATCTATCTATCTATCTATCTATCTATCTATCTATCTATCTATCTATCTATCATCTATCTATTGCTTTTTTTTGGATCACACCCGGCAATGCTCAACTCCTGGCTGTTCGCTCCGGAATTACTCCTGGCAGTGCTCGGGGACCATATGGGATGCTGGGGATAGAACCCGGGTCGACATGCGTGCAAGGCAAACACCCTCCCAGCTGTGCTATCGCTCTGGTCCCTGGAAGGTTATTTTAAAAAGAAAAGGAAAAAAAACCTGAAATGTCAAAGAGGAAATAAAACCAGATGTTCTCATAGTCTAGAGGAGTTAGCCCATCTAAGAGTAGGGCCTTTTTAAGGGACCCAGAAAGATACCAGACCCTGAGAGCACGTTCTTTGTGGCAATAATTTTGCTGCATAAGGTCTTTATCTTCATATTTTTTTAAAATCATACTCTATTGGGAGGGTAGTATACAAAAAAGAAGTAATTTGTGAAAGCATTTGTATTCCCTCCAAATATGTAGATGTTTATCTGTTTAGAGTTTTGCTTTTTGGGGTCACGCCCAGCAGTTTCGGGCTTACTCCTGGTTGCGTGCTCACAGATCACCCTTGGGAGGGCTCCAGGAACCGGATCAGGTGTCAAGAGAGCCAATCCGGGCCAGCTGGATGCAAGTGTTTTACCCATTGTAGTATCTCTGGCCCCCTCTTGTTCATAGCTATGTTTTGACAAACAACACATATTTCTTCTTAAACTCAAATGAGACTTCAAATCGCTGTCACTAGCTAGGGAACCAGCTCACAGAGGTAGAGCCCATACGTAGATTCCGTCCCCAGGCACCACAGAGCACCACAGGCAATAGTTTTAGTGACCCCCCCCCCCCCTCCCCCCCAGCATTTCAGGCTCAACTTCAGGTCAGGGCTACGCTCCAGGGCTGAGTATTTGTATTTGTGCCCACCCACCCACCCACACGAAATTATAATTGGGAATCTTTCCCTGGTTGGTGGAAATAACCATATAATCAATTCACCTTAAATCAACAAAGAGTCTAACAAAATGGGTTTTAAGTAAATTAGTGCATTTTCCAGTAAGTCCTGCCATGATCTGATTTAGCTTTTTGTCGCTAAAGCTTTCGTTACTACAGAGCGCAGTGGGGTTCTTAAAACACAGACGTGGCCAGCGGCTGGGATGATAGTTAAAACAAGCTGAGAGAAGACACAAGAGAAGACAAGGGGTCAGGGAAGAGGAGGAAGATACACGAGTTTCTCCCTGTGTTTTAATTTTGGGGCATTAGATGGAGAATTTGCACTTTGTAATGAAGTCACAGGCAATGCCAATGTGATAGGAAGCCGCACTAAAACCCCAAGCCCCAGGCCCATCACCGACCTCCTAGGGGCACACGGGAGCTCCCCTGCGCCCAGGAAGGGCTTCCGAAAGCAGAGCCTGGCAGCTCTCCAGAACCTTCCCCCACCGCCCCTGGCTGGTAGGAGATGGCAGGGACTGCTCAGGAGGGTGGCAACGCCCTGCGGTAGACTGGGAGGTGTGTTTGTGGGGCTTTTTAATTAAAAAACAATACATTTAAGGGGCCGGAGCGATAGTCCAGCAGGTAGGGCATTTGCCTTGAGCGCAGCCGACCCGGGTTCGATCCCCGGCATCCCATATGGTCCCCGAGCACTGCCAGGAGTAATTCCTGAGTGCAGAGCATCGCCGGGTGTGACCCAAAAGCAAAAAGCAAAAAAAAAAAAAAAAATACATTTAGGGCCGGAAAAATGTAAACTAGTCTAGTCTGACAGCTGGTATCGCACAGGGTCACGGAGCCTCGCCCAAGTGATCCCTGAGCACTGAGGCAGGAGTAAAACCAGGGTGTGGTTCTCAAACAAACAAACAAAACAATAAAGTACATTTTCCAAGGGTCTTTCTTCGGAAAAGATGACTCAAATAAGTTTATCAACTGCAGGCGTCAAAGCTCCCCGCCGTGAAAGAGGCCGGAGCCAAGAACTAGCCACCACACGCCTCAGCGCAGCCCAGACGACGCCATTTCCTTGCCGCTAAGCCCCGCCCACCCCGAGTAAGGGCGAATGAACCCGAGGGCACTAAAGGACCACGTGACCTGGCGTCGTCTCGCGAGCGTTCTTACCTCTCGCGACACTTCACCCGCCTTAGTCTTTTCCTCTTTCCAGTGCCCAGTTTTCCTCCCCTCCCCCGCTCCGCTGACCGAGTCCTTCCTTTTCAGACCGGCTCGCCTTGTTTTCGCCGCGGAGACTCCTGTCGCAGTCGTCAGCGTCACCCCTGGGCTCAGCTGCCCCGACCCCTCCCCGCCGCCCCAGCCCCGCACAAGGTACCGATCCTGGGTGGGGGAGAGGAAGGCCTGGCCGGGCCGCCTGTGCTGAAGCAGCGGCCTGAGGCCGCGCCGCGGCGGCCTAGCGTGGGCAGAAGCTTCCCAGCCCGGCGCCCGCTTCCACTCGAATTGGGCCCCGAGCGGCCGCCCCGAAGTGGGAGCCTCGGCGGGGGAGCAGGGCCCAGCCCGGCCCCCGGCGGGTGGGGTCGGGCGCGGGGGCGCCGCTGAAGGACGCCCTTGGCGCGCTGCAAAGAGGCTTTTGGAGGCGGGCGGGGGGCAGGTGTCGGGCCGTGCGGCCGGGGTCCCTGGAGGCTGACGCCTGGAGGTCGCGGCTGCCGGCGCGGACCGGGCCCCCACGGAGCGTCTCGGGCTGAGGAGCGGGAGACGCCGCGTCCTGGCGCTCCGCAGGGGGTGCGGGGTGTCGCGGCGCCCGTGGCCGGGGGGAGCGGGGTCGGGGGCGCGCTCGGGACAGGGGAGGGTCTCGGCGCAGGGTGGGGGCCCCGCTCCGGCCGTGGTTTTGGAGCTGTTGAGTGTGATGGAGCGCGTCGTCCCGGCGCTCCCGCTGCCGGCTGGAGGTGGGGGATCAGGGAAGACCCTCCCGTTGCCCCGCGAATCCTCCAGTGCCCAGGGCCCGCCCTGCTAGGAAAGAGGGAAGAAATGAGACGCTCGTCTTCCCCCTGGCCGCCGCTGGCCGTCCGTGTTGGGTTTATGGGACCTAAGTCATGCGCACACGCTGCGGTCTTGAGTTGTGTTAGCAGTCAAGAGAATGGCGGTCGCTTCCGATGCAGCGGTGGGAAGGGTTAATTCAGCAGGTGGGAGATGCTTTGGGGGTATTTTGGGGGCAGGGGAGGGAGGGTCGGTCTCAGGCCCCACCCAGCGGTGCTCGGATCCCGGCGCTCTGCTGGGCTGGGGCCCGCAGGCCCGTCCTAGCCGCTGGGCTGCGCCCCTGCCCTTGCGTTCCTGCTCAGAGCCTGTGTGTCTCCGCAGATGTCAGAGGATCTAGCCAAGCAGCTGGCCAGCTACAAAGCTCAGCTCCAGCAAGTGGAGGCCGCCTTGTCTGGAAATGGAGACAACGAAGATTTACTCAAACTCAGGAAAGATTTGCAAGTAAGTATGAGGGGCACTTGGAGGTAAAGATTTGCAAGTAAGTATGAGGGCACGCCTAGAGGCGAGAACTCCGGAAGGGGATCTCTGCGTTTTCCACTCGAGTTCGTGCTTCTCAGGGTACCTACAAGGCATCATTCCCCCCAAGCCCCCCTTTGTTGCGTGTTGCAAAAAGGCATGACTTGAGTAGGTCGCCTCCTTGGTTCACTTACATCAAAGTGAGTGAGGCGTTGTTCTTTATTATGTAAATCATGAGTGCTTATATAATTCTAAGTCTATAGAAATTCTATAATTTCTATAGAAGAGGTTTGTATAGCTTTTCAGTGGAAAATACTTTTTTTTATTTTTAATGACCTGGGAAGGAATTTTAAGTTCAGAAGGTACCTGAACATAAAGGAGAAAAACATAAATTAAGTTTCTTTCAATGGCACAGAGTTCCTTCTGTTTTCAAAGCGCTTAGCAAGGACATCTTGCGCACTTTTTAAAAGTAGATGCTTATTTTTTGGTGTAAATGTTGGGTTACATAATGTTTGAACTGAGGGCTAGATTTGCTAGGTTTTTACCTGCAGTTATTGACCTTTGAAGTTAAAATTGATCGGTATAAAAAGATTTTAATTTTTGTCTTGGGGATTCAGTGGTTTGAAATCTTAAGTTTTTTTTTTTTTAATCTTGCTGATGTAAGTACATACATTTGCTGTAGTGAGTTTCCAGATAAAACTGGTAAATAATCTGTTTCTCATAACACCAGGGTAATTAATGCAGGCATTTTATGTAATATTTGTAAACACATGATTGTACCCTGGCAAATTTGGTATGTTAAATTTTTTGAATTCAACTCTTTTAGAATTTTAAAAGAGAATTTGCTTGGTGGTCTCTCATAAGATTTGAATTTTACCCTGTTTAAGAAATCCCTTGGGGCCGGGTGATAGCACAGCAGGTAGGGAGTTTGCTTTGCATGTGGCAGACCCAGGTTTGATCTTTGGCATCCCATATGATCCTCCGAGCACCGCCAGGAGTAACCCCTGAGCATCACCAGGTGTGACCCAAAAAGCAAAAAAAAGAAAAAAGAAAGAAATCCCTTCCCTTTATCATCCTCTTGCACATTAAAGTAATATTTTTATAACTTTAAGGTATCTTAGAAGTGTAATCAAATGAAATATTCTTGAAATGGGATCCAGATTCAGATTTCTGTACCCATCTGGGCATGACGGAGTTGAATGCTTTGAGATTCAAATTCTGAGTTCCCAAACCATTTAGAATTAAATTTGGGATAGAAGTTTGCAATATGTTGTTTATTTTTTTCTTTTAAACATAACTTTCCTTTAATATGTGGAAGTCCAATCTGTGGGTTGTAGGGTGCCAGTTAATAAAAAATGTTTGTTTTTCTTCTACTCCAGGCCAACTTTCCTGCTGCCTCAGTAAGAGATTCTCACATGCTTCCCCTTTTACCAACTTAAAAGTAGTTTGTGCTTTTTTTTTTCTCCCTTTGGAAAAAACATGTCCCATTGTTATGTATTTGTATTATTCCTGGGTGGGTAGTGGGAGAAGGCATATCTGTGGAACTGGTGTAGGGTTTTTGGGAATGAAGATTGATACGGCCTAATCTTTAAAAAATGGATATGTTGTTAGTGTCCTGAGAGATGGTACCAAAGGTAGGTGCTTGCCTTGCATGCAGCTCATCCAGCTTGACTCCCAGCACATTGTGTGCGTCCCTGAGCCCTCCAGAGCCTGGAGAAAGCCCTGAGCACAGCTGGGGAGTGCCCCCATTTTCTTTTTTTCCCCCGAGAATTGTCGTTTACTTTTAACCATGGAAATGACTTAGGGTTCAGTTAATGACTTCAGAGGGTCATTTTTATAAGTGCATCTCCTGTAATAATTCAGAAAAATAGTCTTTTAGCAGATCTCTGTGGTGATAAAAATGTTATGTAGCCCCTGTGTTACTGGATATTTGAAATAAATCCAATAAAGCTCAGACTAAAAATCTGAAGTTTATTTAAATAACCGCATATGACTCATGTTGTACAGATGTAGAAGCTTAACTTCTAACATTTTAGGAGATCATTCTTGATAATAATTATGCTATCAAAATTTTTTTTTGTTTTCATCTGTTTCGTACTGAAAACATTTTCTTTAGGTAAAATTCTGCAAAGTGATTAATATCTGCTTTCACTTAGTAATTGCTAACTTCATTGTTTATAGTTACAACTTGTTTTCCTGTAGGCTTACATTTTTCCTCTTTTTTTCTGGGGTATACTTTGTGCCTTTAATTCCACCTTTGGTAAAAAAAAATGTTGAGACTGATGGCTGAATTGTGACAGCTTTTTCGTGTTTGGATCATCATGATTCCTAGTTTGGAGTATTCCTCTTTGAGACCCTTCCCTGCTCTGATTATACTTTATTTGCCTTTTGTTTGTGACCAAATGCTCTTCCTGCATTATTTCAGTGACTTGCCAGTAAGTTGTCCATGTTTATCGCCTTAAGTCTTTAATACCGAACAAAGCTACTCCAAAGGAAGCAGTGAGTTTGCTAAAGTCCAAGTGCCTTTTCTTTTCTCATTTAACAAAGTGGGTATAGTAAAATCCAGGTAGACTGGTAATTAGCTCGGGCAGTCTGAAGATAATCACCAAAAGAGTCGATTTATAGGCTGTTTTGCTGAATAAACTGTTTCTAAAGGAGGCAGGGGTCAAGTCACTTGTCTCATATATTACAGTGGCTCTCTGCATCCCCGAAACGCCTTCCTTCAGTAAGCAGAGTGCTTGAGTGCACCCTCTGACCTGCTGATATGTAGATCACAACATCTGATGCTTCCTGGAATTGCCGATTACTGTAACTGCTGCCCATCTGTCAGTGAAGGAGCAGTTTCAGAACTCAGACTTGGGGGAGGAAAAGTAATTAATGGTATGTACCTTTAAGAACCCCCTCATACATAAAATAGTTTTCTCTAATACTTTGGTCCATATCACATGTGAAGAAAAATTTCAAATTCACAGTTTTTTTGGAGGGTTATGTAATGACAGAATGAAAGAAAAACAGGAACAAATGCTCTGGATTTTTGTGTGCGGGGGGAGTCTGAAAATTCTTTAGTACATGCACAGCTTTTTGGGACCCTTTTGATAAAAGTTTTCTTGAAAAATAATACTGTCAAAAATGGTAGAGTTTTAAATCTGAGAAGTATGAAGAGGTTTAATAGTTAAAAAATCCCTGGGGCCGGAGCAATAGTCCAGGGTTTGCCTTTGCACGCGCCAGCCCATGCTGGCCTGGGTTCGATCCCGGCATCCGCCAGGGTTATTGGCGGATATGGTCCCCCGAGCACCGCCAGGTGTTATTCCTGAGTGCAGAGCCAGGAGAAACCCCTGAGCATCGCCGGGTGTGACCCAAAAAAGCAAAAAAAAAAAAAAAAAAAAGTTAAAAAATCCCTACTAAAATGGAATTGCTCAGTAAATAGGGATTAGATCTGTTGTCTGGCTTACTGTATTGCGTCCCTGGCCCCAAAAGTGGAAAAGCGAAAACAAGGTAGTTAACTTTCTCCCGTCCTCAGTATAGTAAGTGATTGGTTTGGAAGTTGTTGACTTTTATTTGCAATGAATTGTATTTGACTGGTTAGCACTTAATAACTGAATTTTTAATTAAATCCTGAGTTTTTTGTATTTCAGGGGCAGGGCGGCTTTTTTACTTTTGAGCCTTATCCAGTGCTGCCTGAAGCATGTAGGCTCCTCCTAGGAGGGCTCAGGACACAGGGCAGTACGGGCGGTTAGTGGCCTCCTGCCTTCAAGCACAGGCTCCAGTGTATATATACAAAAAAATTTTTTTTGGGGGGGGTCGCACCCAGCAATGCTCAGCAATTATTCCTGGTTCTGCACTTAGGAATTACTCCTGACAGTGCTTGGGAGACCATATGGAATGCCGGGGAATCGAACCCAGGTTGGACACGTGCAAGGCAAATGCAAATGCCCTACCCACTGTACTGTGGCTCCGGCCCAGGTTCCAGTATATTTAACTGTGTCTCTGGCCCCTCACACCCTCGTGTTTCCTTCACAGACCTAACCCATCTCCAAGGGCTACTAATCCTTTTTTTTTTTTTTTTAGGCAAAAGTACAATTTTTCAGATAGCAAGACTATTTAGAATCTAGTGGACAGATAACATTTTGGGCTGCAGAACCAGAACTAGTATTATAAATCCCCAGTGTGTGCTAGAAGAAACTCCTACAGAGTTTAACTTTGCTAACTTTCTCCCCAAAACACACAGTATGATGTTCTAAGGTATTTATGTAGAGCAGTGGAGGAGAACAAGTATGCAAGTCTTCACTAAGTCAGATCTTTGAGAGTAGATGTAGCTCCTGCAGTCTAAATGAGTAGCAGAATCTGTTCATCTGTACTACAACTTTTTAAACTAGCATCACTGAGCACCTTTGAATATATAAGCCTGAATTAGAAAAAAAAAGTTACTGCAAAGAAAGCATTGCCTACTTGAGTGTTACATTTATTCTTTTCCCCACCCCTGCCGTGGGGGTATTTCAAATGGTAATTTGTAAACACGCTGGGGTAGGTTTATGTTTTATGATAAATGAATCGGGAGATTTCTGGGTTTTTTTTTTGTGTGTGTGTGTATGTCTAGCATTTTAATACTAACATGTACGCACAGACTGCTTCCAAGTATTTTGGGATGAAAGAGTTTTGACCATGCAATTGTACTACTGCTAAGCAGTTCCTTGTATAATAGTATAGTTGCGTGAAATACGCATGGCAATGATAAGAGATATCAGTAATCTTGAACTTAAATTACTCCTTCGCTATTGACTATATCTCATCTTTAGAGAGATCTATTCTGCTAAATAAAACAGAAATGCTTATGTTTGCTTTCTCTGATGTATGAGTTCCCTTTTTATGTTACTTATTGGGCTAAGTTGAAAGCAAATGCCAGAGTTTAAATTCCAGTTTCACTACTATGTAAAACATTCTATCTTCTGTCTAATTTCATAGTGTTATAAACTGCCAGTAACTGTAGAATAATACGTGCTACTCGCTTTGATACCATAACCTAAAAGAATTTCCTGAACGGTGACAGTGTTAACTATGAAAGTAATGTAATGATATTTTCATTAATTTTTAGGAAGTTATAGAACTAACGAAAGACCTCCTGTCAACTCAACCTTCTGAAACTCTTACAAGTTCAGACAGTTTGGCTTCTATCCAGCCTACTCATTCATGGAAAGTAGGAGACAAGTGTATGGCCGTCTGGAGTGAAGATGGACAGTAAGTGTAGAAAAAAAACTCTAACTTCTATAACATGAAATAATAAAATAAAATGGTAAGATGTTTCTATTCAGTTCAAACTACCCTATTTTAATCTTTCTGTATAGCCAATACGATTTGTAGATCAATTTGATTCTTGGGTGGTTACTATTAATGTAGGTGTTTGTTTTTTAATTTTGCTTTATGGTCACACCCGGCAATGCTCAGGGGTTACTCCTGGCTCTGCACTCAGGAATTACTTCTGGCAGTGCTCAGGGAACCATATGGGATGCCGGGGGATTCAACCCAGGTCAGCTGCATGCAAGGCACGCACCCTTCCCACTGGACTAGCTCTCCGGCCTAAAGTAGGTTTAAGCTTTAGACCAAAAATTGATTTGATGCTTAGCGGAAAGATGGGAGCAGTAATAATGGATGGGATTTAAAAAATGAAATCTGGATTCTTTATTCCTTGATTTAAAAATTCACTGATAACATGCTTAGACTCAAGTGAAGCACATACTCTTAAATGATTCCTATTACGTCTTTTCTCAGTGACATAGACTAAGACACATTCAGTAGACATGTAAGAGACTTCCTGGCAGTATTTTGTTTAGGACCAAGTTTTTTGACAGTAGATAGCTAACTCAAATCACTCTTTTGTTCTGTCTTAATCAAAATGGCAGTTTGATTACAGAAGTTACGTTTTAGATGCTTGTAATGATTGAATTGCTGCAGTATAAGTCTTGTAGGCTGAGTGCCAAGCCTTTACTCACCTGCTTACAGCAATGATATCTTTACAGGTGTTACGAGCGGAGATTGAGGAGATAGACGAAGAGAACGGCACTGCTGCGATCACCTTTGCTGGCTATGGCAACGCTGAAGTAACCCCGTTACTGAACCTCAAGCCTGTAGAAGAAGGAAGGAAGGCAAAGGAGGACAGTGGCAACAAGCCCATGTCAAAGTAAGTGATGCCAGGGCCGCCATTTTAGATGTGATCTTCCCGGCTGGATATTTGAGGTAGTTTGCAGAATTTGTATCTGTGAGCTGGTTTAGGTTAAGAAAGTTACTTACTATTTTGAAGATTAGCACTGTGTAGTCAGTATTACATATGTTCGCCTCTGTAAAGTGAGGCATTCTGCTTCCTACTTGTGCGTTCAGTCAGTATTAAGAGGCTACTGTGTAATAGTATGCTACCCGCACGGCAGAACCTGGCAAGCTACCCGTGTCGTATTTGACATGCCAGATACCAGTAACAATTGTAGACCTCATTCCCCATGACCTGATGGAGTGGTTTGAGGCTCTTTATGTTCCTGGAGCAAGCAGGTGCCCTTGGGCTCTCCTTGCATGAGACAGGTCTTATGGAGATGTTACTGGTGCCGGCTCGAGCAAATCGAAGATGAACTGGAAGACAGTGATACAGTGATACTGTGTACTTCCTGGACAACTTGCTGAGGTTTCGTCAAAATGAAATGAAGGAAGAAGACCTACATGGGTCTTGGTCTGATTATCTTATAGTTTAGAGCAGCCGTTCTGAACTATATCTGACCCCAGGATATTCTGGGGTGGGTACACAGCATAACGCTGTGGGACAGCCAGTAGGGGCGGTGTGGGAAGGAAGGATGGGAGCAGGGAAGGAGTCTGTGTGTTAAAGCATTTTTCATAACGAGGCCAGAGTGATAGCACAGCGGGTAGGGTGTTTGCCTTGCACATGGCTGACCCAGGTTCGATCCCAGGCATCCCATATTGTCGGGAACGCCGCGGGTCCCCTGACAGTGTCAGGACAGAAGTTCTCTTCTACCTCCGAGGACGCCGGGAGAACAGATGAAAACTCACGAGTCCGGTGCAGTTCCAAAAAGACTTTTAATAGTACAAAAGCTCTTCCACAGCACTCCAATATAATGAACAAACTTTAGCTCTGGTCCGAACTTAGACCATACAAAAGAGCCTAAGTCTCCCACCAAAGAGAGAGAGGATCTCACCCGAGCTGAGTCCTACCCAGAAGGAGCAAAAGGCCAAAGAGCAAAAAGCCAAAAGCCGCAAGGCTGAGGAGCCAAAAGCCACAGGAGCCAAAAGCCGAAAGCTAAAAGCCCAAAGGGTGAAGGTGCCTCAAGTCAGCCCCTTATATACACCAAAGTAATCCAATCGGGAGGGTCATGTCAACAAAGAACTCTAAACAGTGTAGTGCCACACCCTATTGCAGGTATAAACAAAGGTTATGCCAAGGTCTAATCCTTTCTACCAAGATTATCTCTTATGTAAAACACTGGAGAGAGGGGGCTGGTATAAAGTAATACATCTTACTTCATGAGCTTCATGTAATCTAGATGGTACCCACAAGTTCCTTCTTCTTATTATCTGCACCAGGGTGATTCTGAGTATCTTCTTCTCCGTATACTGAAAGGGTCACACTCGCCTGCTTAGAGCAAACTAGTATGATCTTTCTTATCATCTTCCTATAGTCTCAGCGTAGCCAGGGTGGTAGTCTCCTGGTAAATTCTAATTGTCCCACGCTGGGTGCAGTGGGTATAAAGAGGAGCTGTGCCCAATCCAGAAAACAGAAGTCTTAGTAGATGTATGTCAGAAGTTATTCAATCAAGGTGACTTCTGTAACTGCCACACCCTCTAGCAGTGTTTACATAGAAGAGAGGTCTCATTAGAATGAACCTTGACTTAAATAGATTAAGCTGGGAGTGGGCAAAAAAAACAAAACTTCCAGAATAGCTAAACCTGTCCTCCAACACCATATGGTGTCTTCCCCCCCCAGCACTGCCAGGAGTAATTCCTAAGTTCAGAGGCAGGAGTAACCCCTGAGCATCCCAGGTATGATCCAAAGAGCCAAAAAAAAAAAAAAAAAAAAACCCAAGGTAGATTTCCTCTGGGGTCACTGAATGATTTAAAAAAAAAAAAACTTTCATAATGAATTGAAGTGAGTATCTAGCTGGTAAGGCACTTGCCTTGCATGTGGCCAACCTGGGTTCAGTCCCATCCCATATGGTCCCCCAAACACTGCCAGGAGTGATTCCTGAATACAGGCTAGGAGTAAACCCTGATTATTGCTGGATGTGACCCCAAAACAATAACAAAAAGAACTTTAATAATAAAGTGAAAGTTAAGATGGAAATAAACTTTAAGGGAATGAAGTAATGATGCCTAAATTATATTTTAGCCATCAGGGCAGATATCTTTGATAAAAACTTAAGTTAACATTCAAAACGCAGATTTCCAGACAAAGAGGAAGTATTGTATAACCTTGAACAAGCATCTTTTTGCTTCCTCATCTATAAAGCAGGGTTGATGGGATCTTCATTCTTGGGTTGTGAGGATTGAGATACATTTAAATAGCACAGTTCGCCAGAACGCAGTAAATGTTTGCCTTTTAAAAAAGACAAGATGGAAATGTAGAGGTAACAAATTCCTTCACTAAAACTTGGGACTTGGGGCTGGAGCGATAGCCCAGCGGGTAGGTCGTTTGCCTTTCAAGTGGCCGACCCGGGTTCGATCCCTCAGCATCCTATATGGTACCCCAAGCACCGCCAGGAGTAACCCTGAGCACTGCTGGGTATGACCCAAAAAAGCAAAAAAAAAACCAACAACAAAACTTGGGACTCAAGAATGGGTATGGTCTGACAAGAGAATTGAGGTCAAATTTCAGGGTTTTTTTTTTTTTTTTTTGACTCAAGGTAGTATGTTTACAATGGGGTTAGCATTTACTGTTACCTTGGCGTCACCAATCAGATTTGAGTTCTAGAATGACTTGTTTGAAACTTTATCCCTGTGATTTGCAAAGTTGTTCATAATGCAGTTGCTTTACCAGTAGGGTGAACTTCCTCCACCTTCAGCGAACTTCCTCCACCTTCAGCGGTGTCCTTGGTCTCTCAAGCCACCCCCTTAACTGACACAAAGTAATTTACTTTTATATAGCTTGTTACAACATTATCTCACAGTGGTGCTACTAAAGTCACTGAGGATTTACTGAGCTAGTTGAGCCTTCTGCGTTACTGTTTTTGCTCATTGAGATCAGTGCGCTTCTATGCAGCTCTCCCATGTTCCTTCTGGGCTCTCAGTACTCTGAAGTTACGTGTCATCCAGCTGCTGCAGGAGCTGTGAAACTGGCCCGATTGAGCAGCCTGGCATCTCTGAGATGAGTCCTGGAGCTGTGAAGCTGAGTGTTCAGGTGCCAGAGGATGCCTGATGGCTGACGCCCACTCTTCTCTGCCTGAGCAGATCCAGCGACCTCAGCCCCCAAACGGGGCTTAACTGGGATAATCAGGGGCAGTGTGATTATAGACTCACTTACTAGAGGCAGAGAATAGCTGTGAGAATGGAAAAGTATGTTATCTGACAGATTTCATAGGTAGAATTAAAAATACTGCTACAGTTTGTTTTCTGCGATTGTCAAGAATTATTTAGAGCTTAAGTTGCTATATAAATATATTTGGAAGTGATGTTTAGACACTTGAGTAGCACGGTAGTTCATGTTGTAGAACAACATAATTACTGTTTTTTGTTTTTATTTTTTTATTATTTTTTTAATGTTTTTTTATTTTTTTCCCCCAAATTTTATTACACCACTTTTAGACATACAATTGCAAGATGCTCATGTGGAGTTTTGGTTCTACAGTGTTCCAACACCCATCCCTCCACCTGAACCCATCTCCCATCACCAATGTCCCCACCTCCCTCCCCCTCCCACACCACAACTACTTGGAGGGTTCTGTATGTCTTTTCTTTTTTTTTTTTTTTTTTTGGTTCACACCTGGCGGCGCTCAGGGGTTACTCCTGGCTCTGCACTCAGGAATTACTCCTGGCGGTGCTCGGGAGACCACATGGGATGCCGGGGATCGAACCCGGGGCCGACACAGGCCGGCTGCGTGCAAGGCAAACACCCTACCCGCTGGGCTATCGCTCCAGGCCCCCTGTATGTCTTTTTCTCTCCTCTCTATCTCTCCCCTCCCGCCAAACTTTCCTACGCATCGTAGAATGCAGTGGATTAAAGGACATAACTGTTTCCACTAGTTTGATGGACTGCGTGGCTGCAAGCGGCTGCATGACTTAGGGGCCTCATGGTCAGCATCTGGACAGCGAAGGTGGCAGCCAGTGTGGTGGGCGAGTCTCATCTGGCTGCTTCCGGGACCCCCAGAGGTGATGGGCCCACTCCCAAAACCCATCTGTCCTCCTGGGAGCCCCATGGTCAGCTAAGCCTGGGGAGAGCCGAGTTCCAGCTTCCCCAGCCGCGTTTGAGACTACATGCTATGGCTACTGCATGCTATGGCTGGTCGCCCCAGGGCAGCTCCTGGGCGGGGCCACCAGGTTCGACAAAATGGAGGGGGAGGGGCCAACCCCTGACTCCATCTGACGAATTCAAAGTGATTCCTGCTTCTGGGAGCGGGCTACCTGGGCTCAAACTCGTTTTGCTCTGTTAATCTGGTCTTGAGGTAGCATCCCAGTGTCCGGACAGCAAAGGTGGCGGTTAGTGCGGTGGGCAAATCTCATCTGGCTGCTTCTGGGACTCCCAGAGGTGATGGGCCCACCCCAAAACCCATCTGTCCTCCTGGGAGCCCCATGGTCAGCTGGGCCTGGGGAGAGCCCAGTTCCAGCTTCCCCAGCCATGATTGAGACCCATAATTCCTCTTTTTTTGTCTTTGACATTTATATAAAAAGCCACACTTTAGATTGGAGTGAGTTTTTGGGCAGTTGTTCCTTTCATTGAGTTTTCAGTGTTACCTGTGCTCAATTGGCTGTGCTCTTCCCATACTTGGAACAAGAGGTGCCTGCATCAGAGCTCCTTTTCCAAATGAGTATAGTAAGCTTCTGGAGAGGAGTGGCGGAAAAGCTATATAAGCCTTAAATAGGGGTTGGAGAGCTAGTGTGGGGGGGCAGGACGCTTGTCTTGCATGTAGCCAACCTTTTGTTTGATCCCCTGCATCCCACATGGTCTCCCGAACCCCACCAAGAGTGATTCCTGACGCTGCCGGATGTGACCCCAGAACAAACCAAAAGAGCCTTAAATCAAAAGGGTTGGAATTTATCATTTAAACGTAGAATATTGCAGTATGTTTGGAAAATTTGGATGTTCTGTGTTTCACGTAACATAACTTAGTCGTTGTGGGTGATTTATGTTAGTGTTTTTACTTTTGAGAAAAGAGTAGTACTGTTTTCTAAGATTCTTAGATTCAGTGTTAGCTATTTCTAAAGAAACGGTCCTGTAAATTTAAGAGTTGGTGTTTCACTGTTTTATCCACACAGAAAAGAAATGATTGCCCAGCAGCGTGAATATAAAAAGAAGAAAGCTCTGAAGAAAGCTCAGAGAATCAAAGAGCTTGAGCAGGAGCGCGAGGACCAGAAGGTGAAGTGGCAGCAGTTCAACAACAGAGCGTATTCTAAAAATAAGAAGGGCCAGGTGAGCACTTCTTCACGTCATTTGTAAGTTTGAAAGTGATGTCTGTGATTAAAATAAGTTTAGGAGATACATAGATTTAAAATTTTCCAACTAGGTCTTGAATTTAGAATCACTTTTTAAGCTTATTAAAATATTTCCAGGGGCTGGAGGGAAGACACTTACCTTGCATGTGACATCACACCTAAACGAGGAGCCAGTGTTTCTGAGCACTGCTAAGACCCCAACTCTTTCCTTCCCGAAAATAAGAATCTCATAGCCACTCTCTTTGTACTAGAAACACTATGAATGAGTTTTTGTCATGAAAACTTTTGAAAAGATATAGGTTCTTCCGTAGTCTTAAGATTTGAAAAATTATGTGCTGTCTGTATACTACTTAGAGGCATTCTGTTGATCCTTATCTGCTCTGTTAAGATTTAGCCTTTGTGGTTTAGCCACACTGGACTGTGCTCAGGGCTTACTCTTAGGTTTTTTTGTTGCTCAGGGATCAACCCTGGCTGGGACCATATGGAATGATGGGGAGGGGGATTGAACCCGGGTCTGTGCGCAAGGCAAGCTCCTAACTTGGTGCACTGTCTCTCTGGCTTCTTGGGATCTTGTGTTGGAAATTGACCCTAGGATTTTAGTTCAGAAGCAAGCTCATGGGCCCTTTTTAGCTCTCTCTTATGGGCTTAAACAGTCCGTGCTAGGCGTCACTGTTGGGCTTTATTTGAAAGGCCACTCAGGCTACTTGGTATATTCTTTTTTTCCCTGAATGCATTTAGAAATTTTTATGTGATCTCTGAAACTTGATAAAAACTGGTTTCTGTTTTTTTTTTTTTCCCTAGGTAAAGAGGAGTATTTTTGCTTCACCTGAGAGTGTAACTGGCAAAGTTGGAGTAGGGACTTGTGGAATCGCTGATAAACCTATGACGCAGTATCAAGATACCTCTAAATACAATGTCAGGCATTTAATGCCTCAATAATAAGAAAAAACTGTTGGATTTCATCTCTGCAGGGCTTTACATTTACCTTTTTATCCTTATATTTTTCTAAAGGTAAATTATTTGTTAGATGAGTAAGGAAGATGCCATTGTTGTCCTTGTTTGAATTAGTAGAATGAAACTTGAAGAAATTGCATTTGATAACTGCTATTCACTTAACTTTTTTATTACTACTACCACGATTTCCTCCGAGTTTGTTGGCTAAGTCGACCTTTCTACAAGATGCTGCATAAGGTCAGCACTTGGATGAATTGATTTTCCTCTCAGCAGTCCCCCACTTCCTGGATGGTACATGCTTTTTAAGTTTATGTTGGGATTTTCAGATACTTTAAACTTGCCGCATATTCTAGCAATTCAATGAAGAACATCAAAGCAGAACAGGAACCAGCTAAAAAAGATCTTTTTTAATTTTTTGAGTTAAAACTATTAGTTACCTAAGTAAGCTTAAAGATAGGCTGGTTGTAAATGGCAAAATTGTTCTTTAAATTTTTCCTATTAAGACATCTTTCAAATGGATCCAACTCTTCATTTCATTGAGTTTAGTTTTATGTAAGGAACCATGCTTAGGACCAGCTGTGTTCTGGGTGGGCTTTTGGGGGTGGTTTATTTTGGGTTCTTGTGTGTATGTTTGCTTTTTTTTTCCTGCGTTCATCTTTCACTTAATGGTAGTGGTACCAGTTTTTGGATGTGTAATGTTTATATGAGAAAACAAAAGCTGATGTATAGCCCTGTATACACTGTAGATAATATTTTTGTAAAAAAAAAACAAACAAAACAACAAAAACTAAGGCTGAATTAATGAACAAGAGTACTGAATATTTCATCATTAAAAACTGACTGTATTTCTTGTGCATTAATCTGACCATAATCTCCCTGTATATTATGTTCATGTAGTTGAATTTGTAATTTTTGTTAATTAGATCAAGTTGTCAACATTTGTTGGTGTTAAGTGAACATGGCAGTTACATCCTGAGTTTAGTTTAAGGCATAGAAAAGGGTCTTCCGGTTAATGGAAGATGATTTTTAGGACTGTGTTACTTTCAGTTTTTGTATGTTTAACTTTTACTAAATAAAATGTTTATAAACTCTCCAGGGCATGTTCACAAAAGGGTGTGAAACTTTAGCTGCCAACATCTAGTGACAAGCCTCATTGTGCTTGCACACATACATTGCAAAGGTTTCCATACGTTCTTTTGTACACCTTCCAATAAACTTAAGAAATTGAATCTTAAAGGACACATACTTTTATATATTAAGGACAGCGTTGTATATAGAGATTCTTGTAAATTTTTGGTAGAAAGGAAAATGTTTTATGACTTAAAGTACAGTTATAAATACATTGCTAAAATATTAGTTAGCAAAGTTGTAAGGTATATTAAGTACATACTAGTAAAGGTTTAAATTTTTCTGTTAAAGTATGTTTTTAATGGGAATTGGGTAGTTAATTTTTAAAAAAATCACTTCTAATAGTTGTATAAAAGGTGAGGCATTTCTGGGCCTGGGTCCTCCCAAAACCTCTGCAGTTAGATGTGTGTCTGTTTTAATAGAACACCACAGGTGGTTCTGATGTACATCCCTGCCTGAGAACCTTAAATACAAAGGCAATCTGATTTCTGAAATGTGTGAAAACTTCCTTAGCAAGTGACAGGTTTCTTAAGTCCAGTTATGAAGAAAAGGCATCAAACCAAATTGCATCTGTTTATTGTAATTCATTTTTATATGCTTTTAAAAAGTCACAATGGAAAGTGTGCACATGTAGAAGTCTAACCATTACAGTGCAGTTTTGGTGCTCGATAGCTACCTTTAATATTGCCAGGGGGAAAGCATCACATAACAGGAGAATCTGTTTTGTGAGTTGTGTTAATGTGTAGTTTTAATTATAAAAGATGAAAAACAAAATTCAACCAGAGTATTTTTTAAAGCTTTGGCACTTGCATGTTAATTATTAAGTGAAATAATGAAAAGGAAATGAAAAAGTAAGATTTTTATAGCATCGAAAATCCTTAGTTATCTACTGAATTATATTAAGCATATTATACTATGAAGCAACCAGATAGTATAAATGATGATTTACAAATCCAACAGTAAATGTAAACATTTTTTATATCTAGGATTTTTTGAGTTGCAAGTTAAACTGAATTTTAACTGCAGTGGAGAGGAAGAGCATAGCAGGCAAAATAACAGGTAATACTGTAGTTTAAACAAAATCCAAATAATTGAATGCCTTGTCCTGTGATATTAAAAGAAAACCCTGTATGTGTATACATAATGTCCTTAAAACATCTGAAGTGATTCAGAGACTAAAATTAACATTCTAAATGTTCATTTTGGCCTAGCCAAAGCCAGTAAAAAAATAATAAGGGATGAAGTTTTAGGGGCTGGAGAGAGAACAGGGTTATTTGGACTTGCTTTGTGTGGGTCAACTCCACGTTGATTCCTGGCATCACATGGTCCCCGTGCAGAGCCCAGAGTAGACCCTGAACACTGCCAGCTGTGGCTCAAGCCTTCCTCTTGCCCACCCCGGGAATGAATGTTCAGATTTCTGTGAATTTAACTGCTTTTTCTGCCTTTCAGCTTTTATTTGGGGGCAGGGAAGAAGGCATCTGGCACTGCTCAGTAATGACCCCTGGCAGTGCCTCAGTCTCAGGCAGTGCCAGGATTCACACTCAAGGGGGTCTGGGCCGGGGAAGTGAGACAAGCCCCTTAACTCCTGTCTCTCCAATCCTCAACTCTTTTTTATTTTTTTTTTTTTGCTTTTTTGGTCACACCCGGCAATGCTCAGGGGTTACTCCTGGCTCTGCACTCAGGAATTACTCCTGGCAGTGCTCTGGGGACCATATGGGATGCCGGGGATCGAACCCTGGCCGGCATGAGCCGACCGTGCAAGGCAAACGCCCTACCCGCTGGGCTATCGCTCCGGCCCCTCACCTCTTTTAAAGGGGTTCTTTTTGTGGTATTGAGTGGATAGATCAGATCGAGAGAGTAGTACTGGGCTTTTGTAATGAGAATCGCCTGGCTCAGTATCAAGTTTATCATGCTTCAGATTCTAGGAAGTGAAAACTGGCTTAATGACTCTTAAGCATCTTACCAGTTAACTTTCATGAAACTAATAATAGACTGAAATTATTAAAATTAGTTTGTTTGCTCAGTTGAAGAGCACAGCTCAAGTCTTAGTATACTCATTAGGAAAGAAGTTTGGCATTTTGTTTGAAATTCAGCTCTTAGCTTAACTTTTTGAGCCCCTAGATGCAGGTATTTGCTGGCTCATGATTTTTCCCCTTCTTGATAAAACTGATTGCTTTTGTTTTTTCCCCTTTCAAGCCCTGTACTCACTTTAGCAAGATGCAGTGAATTTCTGGCCAGAGAAACAAAAGAATTCAGGCTTGGAGGAAACACTTGACTATCCTGGGAAAACTAGAATTGAAGCCTGAGATCTGCAGCTAGGCTAGTCTTTAATAGATGGTAACTGTCCAGTTACCCATTGTTCAGAAGTGTGCAGGAAGGAGGAGTAAGTATTCCTTTGGTTCTTTTGCCAAGTTTTCCCGTCCAACACCATCAAGTTTAGTTGAGCCAGCTCTGAGTGAGATGAAGTTGCCAATTCAGAAACAACTGATCTCTTTTTTTCTTCATACACGTTTTTGGAGATGGGGCTTTTGTTATGTTTTGACAATGCTATTCTGTGCTCTAGCTTGAAAATCTAAAATACCTCAATTACTTCAATAAAGAGCAAGTATTTTCCCATACCTGAGCTTGAGGAAGTAGAAAAAACTCCCAAAACTATCACTTTTATCACTTGTCTTCCCATTATTCATCGATTTTCTCAAGTGGGCACCAGTAACATCTCCATACATCCTGTCACAAGTGAGTGTAGCCCAAGGTCATCTGCTTGCTCCAGGTTCAGGAAGAGCCTCAAACCATTCCTTCAGGTCATGGGAATGAGGTCCATAATTGTTACTGGTTTTTGGCATATCAGATACGACATGGATAGCTTGCTAGGCTCTGCCATGGCAAGCTATAGTCCAAAAACTATAGAAATTTTAAATGATTTGCAGTACTTAAGCTATATTTAAACCATTGCCTGTAATCTATAACTAGATAGTAAGACAGAGCCAAGAAATGACGTTAGGCAGTGTGTATTTTTTTGTGTGTTTGTTTTGTTTTGTTTGGCCACACCTATCTGTTCTCAGGATTTACTCCTGGCTCTGTGCTCAGGGATAACCCCTTGAGGGACTAGATGCGCTGCCAGGGATTGAACTTGGGTCAGCTGTGTAAGTACCTGAACACGTGTATAAGCACCTTAACATGCTGTACTTTCTCTGGCCCAGTTATGACTGGTTGTGTGTTTGCAGTGACAGGAATCAAGCCCAGGGCCCCACACATGCAAGGCAAGGGCTATACCACCTAGCCGTATCTCCGGCTCATGGTATATATTTTGAATTACACTGAAAATTAAAGAGTTAAGATTGTTCAAAAAAAGTGATTTTCTTGTTTGGATCTTGGCAGAGCCTGCTCTGAACACTACTTAAAGCACCCAGTTGTTAGGCAGTGATCTTATTTGTGACATTCATAAGAAGGTGTTTGGGGCGAGGAGGTATTGGGCACCCCCAGCTGTGCTCAGAGCTTACTCAAGGATCACCCCTGGTGGTACTCAGGGCACCATATGTGGTGCCAAGGATTGAACCAGCATCTGCCACACATAAGGCAATCACCTTACCCCCTGTACAATCTCTGGCCCTTTTGTTTTAGAACAGGTTTAATGATTCGTCACCTTATAAAGACTTTATTTTAAAAAAATTCTGTAAGACATCAAAATTGACTTTTTACAAAGCATACTGTGGGACTCTGAAAATCAATTATTTAATTTTTATTTTATTTATTTATTGCTTTTTTGGGTCACACCCGGCAATGCTCAGGGGTTACTCCTGGCTCTGCACTCAGGAATTACTCCTGGCGGTGCTCGGGGACCATATGGGATGCCAGGGATTGAACCCAGGCCTGCACAGGCCGGCCGCGTGCAAGGCAACGCCCTACCTGCTGGGCTATGGCTCCAGCCCCGCGAAAATCAATTATTTAAGAGAAAGTCTTTCCTGTTAAGATCCAGAATTCGAAAAACAAAAATTCCTAAGGGTGAAGATATTAGAATATTGAATTAATTGGGAAAAGTTTTTAATTTTTCTTAATTTCCTTTTGGTGCTACAAATGCCTAGGTTTGAGAGGAATTGGGGGAATTCAGATTTCAGTTTTAATCCTTAAGGCCTTTTAAAGATAGGTAGTTAGAACAAGAGGAAATAAAGATTTGCCCAGAGCCCTTAACACGTGTTAGAATTAGGATTTAAATGTGATCACACCCTTGTTCTACATTCTTTTTGTGGAGTATTCTTAAGGTAGAAGGATCATTGGGGAAGACAGGCAGCTGGTTACTTCTTCAAGTGGGATACAAACAAAAATCCTTCCGAGAGGCTCAACAGTCCTGTTATAAATGGCCCAGAAATAGTGGGGCATTAGGATGTTTGCTCAGAAATTCTCAACTGTCTTTTAAAATTACTTCCGAATACTCAAATCTTTAATGGGGTCTAGGAAAGCAATCTGCCAGAGATTGTCACAACCTGAGGAGAAATTAAGATTGGTAATGGGCTGAAGTAGAATTTGCCCATACCTGTTAATTTAGCGCTCAAGCATTTTACATCAGCATACTAACGTGTTAGTGGAACTAAATGTAGAGTTCCAGGCTTTTCATTTTGAGTTACAGTGTAGCTGAAAGAATTCCTAAGAAAATTATCTGGAGAACAGAGAGTAACAGGTGGCTTCCCATCTTACCTGAAGCAGTTGAGGATGTCAGATACATTAAACAGTTTGCAGTTGGCTTATGTGAAGTTACCATTCAAATAGGCGCCCACTTAAACTGTAGAACAGGAAATGGCCGTGATTCAGATTGCCATTGATTTTGGACAGCTGATGCATCAACATATACATTTAGCCTCTCAAAAGTGTGAATATGTAGATTTTCCTTCAAAAAGAAGGTAGTAGAAAAAGCACTCGGGTATTCATTCACAATTTTTATTTCTTGCAATTTACTTTTGTATCTCCAAAGTTGATTTGTCTTTTAAAAAATTAATACTTCTTATTCATCATACATTCTACCCCCTCCCCAGGAAAACAAACCCCGGAAGGTGTAGGTTAGGGGCAGTTGAAATATGTACTGTAGGTTCCTGACAAAGGCTTGCCAGCCCACCATCCTGTACAGAACCAAAATGGCAGCACCTCAGGTTCACCTGAATGAAGTCCCAGATTCCAGCCCTAGGCAAATATTGCAAGTGGACTCCATGGGAATAGCCAAGTGGAAGCTTCCCATTTACTTTCCATGGTAGTAGCAAAGTCTTCAAACCGTCTCATTTGGGAGAATGAAAAGCAAGTGTAGAGCAATATTTTGACCCAGCCAAGATTAATAACGAAACCAGAAATAATTTACCTGGGCCACAGAAATGAATTTGTTTTATGTTTTTCATTAAGTCCCCAGCACCTGAAGTAGCAAGTTCTAATGTGGGCTTCTAAAGGCATGCAGTTTTTCACACACATCTACAAAGAATTTCTTTCACTCAAACATAGCACAATCAAGGATAAAATATTTTGGAGGCACAAGAAGAGCACAAGAAGGAACAAGTAAGTATATGCTTGAGGCCTTGTGTATGATGAAGATGGTGTACTTCATATAGAGGAGCAGTGGAAGCTGTTACAGTGCTACATAAAGCTGTTGAAGTCTAACACAACTCAACTGCACTGCTAAGTGTGGTTGTCTTTATTGTCTTTTTCCTTGCGCAGCCCTATCTAAACAAAATAAAACTACAGGACTGAAATTAACAACCCATTAAAATAGCAATAAGTTATGAAAATCATAAAGCTTTTTAAAAAAAAGTAATTAAGGGTAGTTAAATTAAAGTATACAAAGTCCAAAGAGCCGAGAATAAGGTCTCCAAAAAGGCTTCCTGGGTTAAGAGACAGAGGGCTATGGGGGAACACAGGACATTTAAAGTGCAGGCTAGAAATTTCACTTAACATTTCTGAAAATATCGGTAAGAGCAACAATAGCACCTGCACGGTGGAGCTGGTTTGTCAGGCGGAGGGAAAGTGCCAGTAGGACGACGGAGCAAATCTTTACCTTAAAACGAGACCAGTGCCGAACTTAACTAGGCTAACTATGATGGTGTCTGTAAATATCAGGTGGTTAGAACTGGTAAAGGGTAATGATTCTAAAAGAAAATAAACAGCATTGACCTTTTTCTACTTAGCCCAGACCTCATTCATTTTGTGCACTATAGTGAGGTGTGAGGTGTTTTGTCATTATCAAATGCTGCATCAAAATAGATGATTTTTTCCCCCATGTGTATTTTCACTATAAAAGACATCTATGTTTTTATGGACAAGCTTTAAAAAGATGTCATTTTGGTTTTCAACACATACAAACAGTTATCAAAATCTGAAATAAAAATGCTGTCGTGGCTCAGACCTGGGCCTGCGTCTGCGTGCACAACCTTTGGTCCACGCAGACACAGAGGCAAGTGGCGCTTTTTCTGTCTGGCCCCTCAATCCGAACGCACAGGCCCAGTGTGATAGAGGCTGTCAGACACGGACTGCCTCCATGCTGTCCATGGGCCTAAGGAAGCTATTGAGCTAGCAGTTGGGTGCCCTAGAGCTAACAATGCAGGATAAGGTGCGCTTGCTTAGCATGGAATCCGACAGAAAGCTGAGCTGCATGATGATCCCTTTCAAAAGGCTTCATGGGAGTCTCCTTTTGCAGAGCATGAAATGAGCTTTGAGCTTTTTTTTTTCTTTAAAGAATTGATCATTCCCCAGACTGAATTTTAGTAGCTTGCTACCCATTATTAATGCCTGATTATCTTGTCATTATTACGCTGTGATTTCATTCATTTGTAGGACCATAAAAGCTCAGGGAAGAATTCATAAGCGCTCCTTACAGGTGTCTACTCAATATAGTATGAGCAAACCAGAAAATAAAGAGGATGAGATCTCCGACGTCCTCTTTCAAATCAACTAAAATTTTTTCAAACTTTTTCTGTTGCCATTAAAATTAGGAGTTTTCAGGTATGAATATCAGTATTTGTTCTGTTGAGGAAGGTCTGCCCCACTTTTTGCTAAGTATTTGCTTAGAGGCCTTCTGACCCTTTGTTCAAGTATAAATTTTGTGTTCAGTTTTAAAGAGGAGACTGCATCATGAACCCAATTTAAGAGATTGTTTGGATTGAATTGGCCCGGTGAATATTTTGCCCTGCACTATTCTATCATGCTGGGTCCTAGGAAGTGAAGGAAAGTTTGACACTGGCACTGGAGTAACCTTCGTCACTCCCAATACTCTGCAGGCTGCTGTGGTCATCAATGTCACTGATGCTGGTGGTGCTGATATTGTCCGCTTCTCCATGGGAGAACTCTGTGCTTTCAACATCCACTTCAATCTCCTCTGCCAAAGGGAAAAAAAATGAATGTCAGTAACTTAGTTTATGATTTCTTTTAAAAACAAGGCATACAGAAAGCTACTTCTAACAGTATAAAATAATCTTTAAGTTTATCTCCATTTTGTGTGTATCTGTAGTGTATATCATCGTATTTCTGGAGACTAGAAGCAACTGAAACAGACCCAGGGTTTTTTGAAAAGGGAATAAAATGTTGGATATAGAGTGTTGGCCTCAGTTTAGCCTGCAAGCTTTCTAAAGCTTTTGACACAGGTTTGCCTGGACCTCTCCCCCAAAAAGCACTTGGTTTATTTCTAGCAATTAGTGCTTAATAATGATTCTGAGGCCAGGCTTAACAGGTGTTTTGCATTCGACTAGAAATGAATTCTTAGTGCTGTTTATTATCAATTGCCTTTTGGTTGAAGACCGCATCTGCCTGTGCTCAGGGCGTACTCCTGCCTCTGCACTCAAGGATCACTCCCAGCAGGCTTGGGACCATACAGGATGGTAGAGAACGAACCTGGGTTGGGCACGTACAAGGCAAACACCTTACTCTGCACTGTCTCACCATCCCGAGCTACCTTTTATGGGGAGAAAAAAGCAAAAACTATATAGATGAACTTGGAAAATTTATTCATTCATCCTCTGGGAGATACACGTATTTCTATTGGCTTTGGTGATCCATCATAAAGATCTTTAACTTCAGTAACCACAATAAATCACAGTAATTAGTGACTTTAAAATTCATTGTAAATGTTTTGCATTTGTTTATAATTTTCTTGAAGGCTGGAGAGACAGTACAGCAGATGGGGCACATGCCTTGCATGGGGGCTAATTCCTGGCGCCACATAAGGACTCCTGAGCCAACAACCCCCAGGAGTCATCTGTGCACTGCCAGGGTGTGGCCCCAACATCCCTCCATCGAGCCCAAGAAGTTACCTGAGGTTTGAGAGTCTGGATTAAAATGAGCTCTCAAAAGGGCATTTCAGTGTGTTATTTCACTTTACTTAATAACATTGCTTTATGACAAACCCAATCATGAATAACTTTGTAACTGTATCTGGTGATTGAAAATTTTTTTTTAAAATTGACGACTTGATAGATATCTTGTTAAATAATACATAGACATTACCAACGAGCCATAAAACAATATACATGAAAATAATAAAAGGAGCTGAAAAACCCTCCGCATATAGCTTGTAGAATGAATTCAAGATCCTTCAGTTCTTTTAAAGCAAACACACCCTGATGTTTTATATTTGGCACTGACTTTATGAGTTCATTCACTGCTCTAGAAAATGTGGATTCTGGCTGAGCCTAGGAAGGCAGTAAGTTATTTCAAACAGAATAACTTTACAAAGGTCTTGTTGCTCCCAACGTTTTAGTGATCTGTTTTTAGTATTTAAGCAGCTGTCCAAACAAGCTATACAAGTAATCACTTAATACTATGAATTTATAACTTGTATCTATAATACTTCATAGTCTACTTAATATTTTCCAGTATCACAAGATACTGTTCAGCCTCCAGTTGGGGAGATAAAAATCAAGACATCTTTTCTCGGGGCTGGAGACAGTACAACAGGTAGGGTGCTTGTCTTTCACGCAGCTGACTCTGGTGCGGTTCCTAGCACCCCATAATACTGCCAGGAATAATTCCTAAGTGCGGAGCTAGGAATAAGCCTGAGCAGTACAGCCCCTCACCCCATCCCACAAAAAAAAAAAAAAAAAAAAAAGATTTCTCTCAAACGGAACATGCTGAATTCAATGTTAAATTCCCCAAATGGACTAAAAAGATCACTGAAAATATTCTGCAGCAATAAAAAAGATAGCTGCCAGGAAAGAACAAGAATGGTACTCCATAGATGCTATCAGAGAAAACAACAAATCCCACTATAATTAAAAGATACACAATTTGGGGGTGGAATAGTTATGAGGAAAAGATAACAGGAACAATAGCTAACACCCAAGGTCCTAACAAAGGTAATAAACAGTACACTTTGAGACTAAGGCGTACCTCCTAATCTAGGGGTTATGTCTATTACATTTCTTTATTCAAATGTTCTTGTGGATCTATTTCTAGTATACTGTTCTTCAAACAAAATAATAAAAATTAAAGCTTTTTTTTTTTTTTTTTTTTTTGGGTCACCCCAGCAATGCTCAGGGTTTTCTCCTGGCTCTGTACTCGGAATTACTCCTGGCGGCTCTGGGGACCATATGGGATGCCGGATCGAACCTGGGCCTTAACGCCCTACCCGGGCTAGCTCCGCCCAAATTAAAGCTTTAAAACATAATTATAAGTTAAAAAATTTGAACTTTCATTGAGAACATGGAAAATGTGAGAGCATTAAAATTAGACATTGAATACATGAAAACATGATATAACCAAAACAGCAAATTAAGCAAAACCTTATCTCTGGAGCTTGCAAAGGAACCAACTCACTCATAAAAATGATAAAGAGGGGGCCAGAGCAATAGCACAGCGAGGAAGGCATTTAGGGAGGGCATTTGCCTTGCACTTGTCTGACTGGGTTCTATCCCCTACATTCCATATGGTTCCCCAAGCACTGCCAGGAGTAACACCTGAGCATTGCTGGGTGTGACCCCAAAAAAAAGATAAAGGGGAAAAGACCATTTGTTTCATCTTTCCTATACGGACTTTATTTCAGGTTACCAACAAATTGACGACCTAAAACAATGATAGGGCTGGAGAGAGTACAGAGATGAAGGCCTTTATGCGGCCTATCCCCAGTACCACATGGTTCCAGGAGCACCGCTGGGAACAGCCCCTGAGGACCACCAGGTATAACTCCACTCCCTTTCCTTTAAAAAAAAAAAGGCAAGAATAACAATTAGAAAACTATTGTTAACTCCTAGTTAAATAATGATTAGGGCAACAACTACTAAAGAGTGCTAAAACTATTAAAGTGGAAGCTAACTCATTTCCACAAATGAGTTGCACAATGGCAGTACGTAAACTCACTAAACTATTCCCCCCCCCCCCCCGTATTCCATGCTTTACAAAGTTGTTCATGATAATTGGTTACAGGCATTCAATACTCCAACATCAATCCTACCAGTATCGCCTTCCTTCCGGAATTGTCTCCACAATAATTTATCTTACATTGCTTGTTACCACTAAATGGCTAATGGAATGATCATAAAATAAATACAAGGAACGCCTATGTTTCTTTTATTAAATGACAACTGTGAGGTTTCATAGCCCCAGAATCAAACTAAATAAATGTGAGAAACTCTAGGAGAAAAATGGTACAGTTTCTTAATGCCTACAGCACAAGGTGGTATTGGGGGAAATAGTGCAAACTATGTAAGTATGTCGTGAGGCATTTCAAATAAACAACATAGTCTTTGGGTTCTGATTCAAGTATCAATGGTAAACTACCATTCTTGAGAGGAAAAAAATCTAACAATGGATAACATTAAGGTATGATTTTAATTTTGTAGGATATCATTACAGTATCATTATTATTTATTTTTGCTTTTGGGGTCACACCCAGCGATGCTCAGGGGTTACTCCAGGCTCTGTACTCAGGACTTACTCCTGGCGGTGCCCGGGGACCAGAGGGATGCCAGAGATTGAGCGCAGGTCGGCTGCATGCAAGGCAAATGTCCTACCTGCTGTACTATTTCTCTGGCCCTACGATATTTTATATATATATATATTTTTTTTTTTTTTCTTTTTGGGTCACACCCGGCGATGCTCAGGGGTTTCTCCTGGCTCTGCACTCAGGGAATTACTCCTGGCGGTGCTCAGGGAGACCATATGGGATGCGGGGATCGAACCCCTGGCCGGCACAGGCCGGCCACGCGGTAAGGGCAACGCGCCGTACCCGGCTGGGCTCCTACGATATTATTTTTAAAGTTCTCTTTTTGCTGAAGCACTTAGGGACAGAATATTATTGTTGGGGCCAGAGAAACAGTTCAGCACGTATTAACATGGCTGAGTCAGGTTGATCCCCAGCTCTTTTATGGTCCGAGTCCCGCCAGGAGTGATAGCTGAGCACAGAGCCAACAGTTAAGCCCTGAGCACCACTGGGTAAGGATCCCAAACCAAAAATAAATCAATAAAAATAATGTTATCTGGATTGTTTAAAAGCGGTCCAGAAGAACACTGAAGGGTCAGGGAGCTGGCTCAAAGGACTAGAGTACATGCTTTGTATGTGGGGAGCCCTGGTTTCCCTCTTTGGCACCACACGGTTTCCTAGCACCACCATGAATAATTCCTGGGTACTAGCAGGTATGGCGAAAAAAAAGCTAAAGAACAAAAAAAAAAAAAAAAAAAAGAGAGTTAAGATGGTGATAAAGAGATGAAACAAGGAAGATAGAATGGTGACAGGAATCCAAAATGTTTGATATACACCTGAGTTCGCTTTCTCTTTATGCATATTTTTTGAAATTTTCTATAAGTCAAAACAACAAATACAAATTGTAATTTGTTTGTTTTAGAATTCTCAAGATCTTTTGGGCTATGTTTTCCCAATTACGTTAAAAACCCCATAGTTAATTCGGGTGGTGTAAAACCTGATCTAGTAGAATCTATAGATAAAATGATCACTAAATTTTGTTGGATGACAGGCCTAGCTAGCTTGGCAGCTTTGCTATTTAGTCTACTTACAATTTAAGCTATTTACATGTTCTTATGCCAGGGTTCATGCTAACGAGATCTCTCTTCTGTGTAAACACTGATGGAGGGTGTGGCAGTTATAAGGGTCATTTTGACTCTGAATCAGTAACTTCTGAAACATTACTATAATCTCTACTATGATTTCAATATTCTCTAGATTGGGCACAATTCCTCTTAATACCCACTGGTCTCAGCGTGGGACAGTTAGAAATTTACCAGGAGACCACCAGCCTGGCTATGTTGAGGAAGGATCATGACCCTTTCAGTTTATAGAGAACAAGACACTCAGAATCACCTTGGTGCAGAACAGAAGACACAGACCTTGTGGGTACCATCCAGATTGCATGAAACCCATGGAATTATGATGTGTTTCTCCCCCATGAATATACATCATTGACATGTATTTCTTTTTTACCAGCTCTCTCCCTCCAGTGTTTGGATATAAAAGAGATAATCTTGAGTCCCTGGCATAATCCCTGGCATAATCATTTGTTTAGCCTGAAACTAGTCCGGCATAATTTGTTTAGACCTGAAACAAGTTTAGACCTGAAACAACCCTAGGGTGGTACTTCTACACCTAGAAGCTGATTTGTTGATCTTTGTTGAAACGACCCTCCCTGAAGATAGGATTACTTTTGGATATATAAGGGACTGACTCAAGGTACTGGGATCCACTTTGGTGGGAGGCTTGGGCCCAAGTGCATGGTCTAAGTTCTGACCAAGAGCTAGAGGTCTGGGAGTTCCATTATTTTGGATTGTAGGGGTAGAGCTTGTTTTCTTATTGAATTAGTAAAAGTCTTTGGAACTGCGCTGGACTCCTGAGTTGTCATCCTTCCCCCGCCGGCTTCAGAGGCAGAAGGGAACCCATTTACTATCATTGAGGACCCCAGCAGCTCCCTGACACTATCACTATCACTATCTTCCCGTTCATCATCTATTTGCTAGAGCGGACACCAGTAATATCTCCATATGTCCTGTCTCATGCTAGTAGAACCCAAAAGGCATCCGCTTGCTCCAGGATTTCTTTTTCTGTTTTGACTGATTTCTATTCTTTAATTCGTGTGTGTGTGTGTGTGTGTGTGTGTGTGTGTGTGTATGTTTTGTTTTGTTTTGGGACTACATCTGGTATGTGTTCAGGGCTTCTGGCTCTGCTCAGGGTATTGCTCCTGGCATTCTTGGGGACCATGTGGGATACAGGGGATCAAACAGGTCAGCTGTGTGCAAGGCAGATGCCTTATCACTGTACTATCTCTCCAGAATCTAATTTTGTCAAAGACAAATTTTTCTGGGACAGATGGAAAAAGAAATGAATAGTGTAATTTAATAAAGCTTACTAGCATATCATGTATCTTCCTAACAGGGAATTCAAACGAGTACGACGTCACTTCTGTAATATTTTCCCCCCAAAATATATAACCTCAACTCTTGAGAAAACAGATGGGGGCATATTATACAAAACCTAAACTGAGGGCATATTAGACAAAACTTCTAGCCAGTGTTATTCAAAGTGTCACTGTTATGAAAGAAAGACTAAGGGACTATCTAATGCAATAATTGAGTGCAATACAGGCGCCGAAGACTGAATTCTGGATGAAAGGATGTTAGGAAGTTGGTGGGCTCTGGATAAGGCCTACAGATTAATAGAACTGTATCACTGTATCACTGTCTTCCCGTTCATCAATTTGCTCGAGCAGGCACCAGTATCATCTCCATATGACCTGTCTCATGCAAGTAGAGCCCAAGGCATCT
>JAJIBD010015142.1:0-49522 GCA_021461705.1 Cryptotis parvus
AGAAGACAACTAGAGACCTACAAATGGATGGACATGGAGAGTATCATGCCGAGTGAAATTAGCCAGAGGAAAAAGGACAGATATAGAATGACTGCATTCATTTCTAGGATATAAAAAATTAGTATAAGACTAATATCCAAGACCAGGCAAAACACGGACCAAGAGAACTTGTCAGTAGTTGGAATCTACCCAAATTTGTGGGGGTCAGAGTTTAGATAAGATAGAGAAGGAACTAGTGTCATAGTAATTGTTGGAAATGATAATGCCAGTCTAGAACTGAGCATTGAACATTAGCAAAGGGATATACATGATAACCTCTAAATGTATGTATTTAGAGGTTGCAAGCCTCTAATTGCCAGCCACAATGTGTAAGGGAGGGGAGAGAGAGAGGAAGAGTGAGAGGAGAGAGAGGGAGAGAGAGGGAAGAAAGAAAGAGAAGAGGCAAAACTGCCTGACACAGAGGCAGGCTGGGGTGGGTGGGGGAAGAGAAACGGGGACATTGATGGAGGGAAATGGGCACTGATGGAGGGATGGGTGCTGGAACACTGTATGACTGAAACTCAATCAAGAACAGGTTTGTAATTGTATATCTCATGGTGGTATAATAAAATAAAAAATTTTTTTAAAGACAGACAACTAGGGAATGCATGAAGGGGTGATTTCCTCTTGACTTAGGTGAAGAAACAAAAGAGAGAATTATTTCCTTAACAGGTACCTGGGGCAGCTGAGCCCTGATATCTTCAGATCCAATGAATATACTTTCCAGATGAGACCATGTGCGTTGAACATCAAACCAGATAGAGATGACAGCATCAGCTATGGATAACTTCTTCTGCCAACCAGACACATCCTCCAGGAAAAAAGCAATGTATTTTGACATCATTAGGTTCTGAAGTTGGACTTGGTTATCCTCCAGAACTTCAATGAGGTCCTCATCAGAATGCAGTAGGGGAACACTGGTTCGTGGGTGGGACTCATACTGGAATTCCATGCCTGCCCAGGTGATCTGCAGCTCTTTCAGCATCTTCTCCATGCCCATCTCTTTCACAGCTTTGTCTACAATGCCTCGGACTTCATCCTCATAGTGGTGCAGCTGGAGCTGGAGGAGCTGCGCCAGGGTTGTGTTCTCGTCCATGGTGAAGCTCACACCCTGTAGCCTGCATCAACTGCCACCAGTGCCTTTCCCGTATGGCTGGATTCTGCAGCTCAGCTACGGCTCGTAGGGAGGTCAGGGTGTTCAATACAGTGCTTTCTAGGCCTGTGAACGCATCCCAGGATCTCATCTTCTTGTCGAGATTCCTGATATGTCTGGCAAACCGCTTGCACTCCATGTCCATTGCCTCCACGTTAATATTCCTCCATTTGGTATTCTCCCAGGCACGGATACTAGAGGTCACCATCCCAATAGTGTCCCAGAGCTCCTTCAGCTGGCAGACCTCTATTCTGCACTGTTTCAGCTGTTTGTAGTCAGGAACATTGACCTCAAACAAGCTGGCAGATTCACAAAGGGAGGCCATGGTGGATTCCATTTGCTGGATGTCTAAGTGCCTTTCATCCAGCATTTGGTGAGGGTCAGGGCTATCAAATCTACAAAACATAGCAGATTTTCTTTGTCAGTACAGGAACACATTTTCTAAAGCCATAAAGACAGTGCCAGTTCATGGGGCCGGAGCGATAGTCCAGTGGGTAGGGCATTTGCCTTATGCGGCCGACCGGGTTCGATCCCCAGCATCCCATATCGTCCCCCGAGCACTTCCAGGAGTAATTCCCTGAGCAAAGAGCCAGGAGTAACCCCTGAGTATCGCCAGGTGTGACCCCCCAAAAAAAGAGAGTGCCAGTTTACATAATTATATGCTTAATATTCCTTCAAAGAGCAGTAGATTTCACAAAAGGCTAGGAAGAAAATATATAAAGAATAGATTGGACTGAAGTGAGTAAAGCTGGAAGAACATTAGGATGAATCTTTTCTTAATATCTACAAAGGCAAAACTATTCTCATCTTCAAACTCCCCAGACAGGCAGACAGGTATAGAAAACATCTTATTTACAATTTTTTTAATTTAAGAACTGTGATTTACAGAATAAAATATTGATAGCTGAGTTTTATAGTCACATAATACTTCAACACCAATCCAACCAACAGTGTCAAGTTTCCCCCACCAGTATTCCCATATTCTTCCCCCACCTCCAAACCTGGCTCCCATACTCTTCCTGTCAACTTGACAGGCACATTACAAAGTTCCAATGGTCGCAGCTTAGTCCTTGTGTTTTCAGTGTTGTTGAGTCTGTGTTTTGGATGTATGGCTAAACCACTTACCCATATTACCAGTATAACTGACACCCTCTTCTTCCCTCCTTGATGTCTTTCCTTTTCTGTCCTCTCTCTAAACTGGGGTCCAAGGTGATGTAGAATCCCTCTCCACAAACACACTTAATACAATACATTTACGCAGCCATTATTGTATATACCACAGAAAATTGAGGTCACCCTGTGTTTGTCAACATGATATTGTCCAGTTCCAACCAGGTTACAGAAAATTGCATGATTTCATCATTCCTTGCATCTTCATTGTATTCCAGTGTACATATACCACATTCTGATAATCCATTCATCTGTTGTTGCACACCTAGTTTGACTCCATATCTCAGCTACTATACAGAGTGCAGCAATGAATAATGATGTAAATATGCCTTTGTGAAAAAATCATTTTCATTTTTATCTTTTTACCTTTTTTAATCACTGTGAGATCTACAGTTACAAACTTGTTCATGATTTGGTTTCAGTACTTCAATGTTCCAACACTATCTCTTCACCAGTCTACATTTCCTACCATCAATGTCCCCAGTTTCCATCCCACAGATTAACCCCAGTCTGTTTCTATGGCAGCCAGGCACTTTTCTTCTCTCTCTCTCCTCTGTCTCTGTCTCTCTGTCTCTCCCTCGTCCACATCTCTACTCTCTCCTCTCATCTCCTCTCTCTCCTCTTTTGGGTATTATGGTCTGCTATACAGGTACTGAAATGTTATACTGTTCGCTCTTTACCAATGTTCAGCATAGTTCTTGTTAAGAGTGATCATTTCCAACTACCACTGACAGTGATCCATTCTCTATCCTAATGGCCCTCTCCCTCCACCATTTGAGGAAAGCTTCCAACCGTGGACCATTGTTCTACTGGCCCTTGTTTCTACTCTTCTTGGTTATTAGTCTCATTCTGTTTTCTTATATCTCATTCTTATAATGTGCAATTCTGTCCCTCACCTTCTGATTCATTTTAGTCAGCATAATACTCTCCATGTCCATCCACTTATAAGAGAATTTCATGAATTAATTTTTTCCTGGTGGCTGCATAGTAGACCATTATGCAGAGAACATCTTAATTTTTTTTTTTTTTTTGGATCACACCCAGCAATGCTCAGGGGTTTCTCCTGGCTCTGCACTCAGGAATTACTCCTGGCAGTGCTCAGAGGACCATATGGGATGCCGGGATCGAACCTGGGCCGGCACAGGCTGGCCGCATGCAAGGCAAACACCCTACCCTTAATTTTATTTTTTTTTAATTTAATTTAATTTTTTTTTTTTTGCTTTTTTGGGTCACACCCGGCGATGCTCAGGGGTTCCTCCTGGCTCTGCACTCAGGAATTACTCCTGGCGGTGCTCAGGGGACCATATGGGATGCCGGGGATCGAACCCGGGCCGGCATGGGTCGGCCGTGTGCAAGGCAAACGCCCTACCCGCTGGGCTATCTCTCCGCCCCTATTTTTTCAATTTTAAAGTCTACTCTAGTCAGTGATTCCACTTCTTTTCTTCCAAGTCACTTGAAACAAAGCAGAATTATCCTGTTACTACAATGCGAAGCCAAAGCTGTCGTCAGCTACTAGTAGCCTACTAGCAGTTTTTAAAAGACAGAGTTGACTCTTAGAGGCCCCCCCGACCCAATACAACAGTGCTCCTTCTAAACCTCTACCTCTAAATCTTGGCCATATATTAGGATCTCCAGGAAATTTCAAGTGATCTCCATGTACAGATGTTCTCTGGTTCAATTAAATCAAAACTATTGTTGTATAAAATGGGGAAATGGCAGTTTCAATCTCCCCAGGTGATTCCAATGTGCAAAGTTGATGTCCCTTCCTTCGGTAAATCGTGGACTTATGGCTTGCATCACCTTCAGGCAAAAGTTACTCTAACTTTGAGAATCACTAAGAGGAATCATGAAAACTACAGCATAAGGCCGTAACCAAGGTTTCACACCATTGCTGGGACTTTCCCTTACTGTACACCTCAAAGTCTTCTAGTCTTCTAAATTCTCTCCAATCTTTCTCCGATCTACATCCTGGGCAGTGTGTGGTTCTGCACTTGAATCATAAGTACTTTATCAGCTTTTATAGTTTGGTTTGGGTTTTTCTCATCCTCTATTTCTAATGCTCATTTCATGCATTCACTGTTAATGTTCCTGCTCCTTATACTGCACCAACTGCGTACTTGAATTCTTCTTGGATCCTCTCTTTAAGTAAGGACTGTTGGGGCTAGAGTGGTAGTACAGCGGGTAGGCATTTGCCTAGCATGTAGCTTAATCAGGTTCCATCCTTGGTATCCTCCCATGTAGTTCCCCCAAGTGCCACCAGGAGTAGTTCCTGAGTACAGAGTCAGGAGTAACTCGGAGTATTTCCAGTTCTTACCAAAAAGCAAAAATCAAACAAAAACAAAAAACAAAAAAAAAGGGTAATGACTGTGCATGCAGAGGAAACAACAGGTGCAGATAATATTCCTTTGGTCAGAGGTACCCAAAAGATAAGTGTTCACCAAGCCTCTAAACTTCTCCCCTGTTCTCCTGTTTTATACCATCGTCAATTTTATGTTTTCTTGTCACCATGTGCTTAGAGGACTATATTTGGGGGATGCCATAATTTAAGGGTTTATACCCCACATTCCTTGAAAATCAGATGAGAGCAGAGGGGTCATCATCAGGGAAAATTGAAAAAAATTATAACTATAGAATTGTCAATTTCTCTAACTGTATGTGCTTTGATGCTGGTTAGTTTGCAGAGTCTGAAGGAGAGGGAAATAGGAAAAAGTGAATTACTTTTCTCTAGCTGCCTATTCTCTCAGATGTCATTAGAAACATTTGACTTGGCAGATGGAAAGTAATCTTAATTAAAGCCATTTACCTGAACTGCTTACCACTTAAGCCTAATTACCATGCAATACAGTAATAGTTATGCATTAAATCAGATTAACTTTAATGTTGCTATGTGTGATTTTAGCTTGTTTCATCTAAATATTTTTAGCTTATGTGTTCTGATTATGCATTTACATCTTAACAGAGTAAAATAAACTATTAGTGAATCCAATTCCCATGATTTCAAACTGAACACAAGGTTGGAGTTCTCAGAAATGAAGAGAGTTGTCTATATAGCAAGGTTGGGGTTTTTTTTGTATTTTTATTTATTTATTTTTCCACTGTGAGATACAAATTACAAAGATGTTCATGTCTGGGTTTCAGTCATACAGTGTTCAGCACCCATCCCTCCACCCGTGTCCACTTCCCACCACCAATGTACCCAATTCCTTGCCCCCACCCCATCCTGTCTCTATGGCAGGTTTTCTCTCTCTCTCTCTCTCTCTCTCTCTCTCCTCTCCCTCTCTTACACATTGTGGCTTTTACACATTGTGGCTTTTTAGCAAGCTTGCTTTATTTCTCACATCACGAGAGTAGTAGAGAAAATGTAGAAGAAAAAATGGGCAACATGCACATGGAAAAATGATCCAACAGAAATGCCACCAAACAGGGATGTTTAATGCTGATTTTCAAAGACTGAGTGTGTAGTTTTTTAATCTGGATCAGAGTATATTTGAGTGAAATTACCTTCTTGAGGTTAGTACAAGAGCTATAAAATTTAGAAAAGTTCTAAATGTCCAGATTCATTTAAATTTATTAATGAAGGTGCCAAAGAGATAATATAGGAATTAGAGCACTCATTTTTATGTGCTGACCCTGGTTTGATCTTGGCACTGCAAATTATCCCCCAACCACTTTCAAAAGTGGTCCATAAGCATAGGGCCAGGAGTAAGATCTAAGAACAGTTGAATGTGCCTCAAAACAAGTAAATGAATTTATTAATTTTGTGTAATTAGTGAATCGTACATTAGGTAAGATATATGTTATATAGTGTCATAATAGATTTACATAGAAGATCACAAATGATTTTTCTAGCCATTCTTTATCAACACATATGAATATCCTTATATCATTTTTTCTTCAAATATGTATGAGGCAATCATTTCTCAAATCTTGCCAAACCTCATTTACACTGAAGCATAAATTTTGTTTATAGTTTGAATTTGTGGATAGTAATTTCCTGTAGCTGAGAACACATCAAAATTAATTTGACCTAAGTAGTGAAAGAAAATTATAAATATGACAGTAGATAACCCTTCTTAAAATTGAGTACAAATTGTTAGGATAATCATACACCTGATTGATATACCTAATAAATTTAAAGCAGTTATCGAAATCATAGGGGAACAGTGTGGTATAAAAGTAAGAAAATAATAGTCTTTGAAATTGAAGTAATAAAGCAATGCATTTTAATCTAAAAGTGAATTCTTATAAAATCTGGATTAACAAACTATAATTAAGGAAAGTAGAAATATGGTGCTTGAGAGTTATATTGGAAAATTAATTGATTCAGACCAGACTTGACCCAAAGAGGAACATGGAGATAAGGAAAACTAGGAAACTAGAATGATTCTTAGAAATTCAGCAATCAGTAAATACTAACCTTAGTACCACCGCATGATTTACATGAATGATGACACACCTCCACTTGATATCTCACAGTTGTAAAACAGTGTTTGGATCTTCATTTTTTCCCATTTTGTCCTAACATCTCAGTGAGCAGCAGGACAGTGTCACCTTCCACCTATGTGTCCAAACTGGAAGATGAAGAATTTTCTATCCTCTCCTCATCTCTCCTAGTCAACCAATTGAGTTGATTCTTCCTTGGAAATAAGTTTCAAATTCTCTCTCCTCTCTCATCCTTACTACAACTACCTTACTATAGTTTTTCACGTGAGCTGCTATAATCACGTTCCTAAAGAATACATATAAGTTTATGTTTGTCTTACTTCGTTATGTTCTTTTTTAGCCCAGGGGACCAGTCACTGTGACTGGATTCAAAGGATTATTCAGAAGATTATCAGAAATTAGTTTGAGAATCTACTTGTTATGAAACAAGAGAACTGAGAGAAATGGATAAATTCCTGGATCCTTGCAACATCCCAAGGCTGAACTAAGAATATTTAGTTCTTATCAGAACTAGAGTTATCATTATCAAGGAATTTGAGATGTTAATTGAACGTCTGCTCCAAAACAAAAGCCCCAGACCCAAACAGATGCACTAGTGAATTCTTCCAGGCCTTTAAAGAGGTATTACTGCCAATCCTTTTCAAACTTTACCAGCATAAGAAGCGAGAGGAACCCCCACACCATGTGGGCCATCATTTTTTAACATCCGAACTCCACTGCTCGTCAGAGCTTCACCCAGCAGAAGAGCTGATCACAAGCCCTGCTCGTCAGAGTCCCACCCTACAGCAGTCTATTGCAAGCTCAAGTATGCCTGATCCAGAGACTCAGATACACGGGGCAGAGCTGCTACTAGCTCTCCCTGTGCCTAGCTAATCATGAGGCATCCAGGAGGGAAGGCAGGTTCTAACCCTGGCCAACCATCCCAGCAGAGCGACACAAGAAGAGAAAAGAACCCCACACCATGAGGGCTGCCATTTTTTAACATCTGGACTCCACAGCTCATCAGAGTTCTACCCAGCAGAAAAGCAGATCTTTTCCCATCTCATGCAGCCAAGATGAGAGGTTACTACAAGAGTATTCCACCTGCATTGCAGAGCCTGGCAAGCTACCAGTGTCGAATTTAATATGCCAAAAACCAGTAACAATTATAGACCTCATTCCCATGACCTGAAGGAATGGTTTGAGGCTCTTCATGTTCCTGGAGTGAGTATATGCCCTTGGGCTACACTAGCATGTGACAGGATGTATGGAGATGTTAATGGTGCCAACTCAAGCATATTTATGAACAACAGGAAGACAAGTGATATAAGTGATACCAGGTAATTAAAGAAACAAAAACACTCCCAAAGAGTTTCTCACCCAATACCAAAAGCATACGGAAACATCACACAGAAAAAGAATTGCAGGCTGATATCGATGATGAAAACAAATGCAAAGATACTCAACAAAATATAAGCAAACAGAATCTAATAACTAATCAAAAATATTAGACACCATGATCAAGTAAGATTCATTCCAGGGATGTAAAGATGAGATAACATTCACAAGTCAATCAACATAATACACCATACAATAAAAGAAAAAATAAAAACTATATAGCCTATCAATAGATGCAGAGGAAGTTTTTAACAAGATCCAGCACCCATTCATGCAAAATCTCCCAACAAAATGAGAGTAAAAGGAATTCTCCTCAATATAGTCAAAGCCCCTACCACAAGCCAACAGCAAACATTATTTTCAATGGAAATAAACTAAAAATCACCCTCTAAGATCAAGCACAAGATAAGGTTGTCCACTTTCACCACTTTTCTTCAGTATAGTAATGGAAATACTTGCCAAAGCAGTTAAACAAGAAAAAGATATCAAGGGCATCAAGATAGAAAAGAAAAAAAAATCCAGCTTTCACTATTTGCATATCATATGATACCAAAAGAAATTCCTAATACTATAAAGGGTTTCTAGAAATAATATATTTGCATAGTAAAGTAGAATGTTACAAAAACACACAAAAATCCATGGCTTTCCTTTAAACAAATAATGAGAGAAGAAAGAGATATTTAAAAAACAAAATCCATTCACAACTGTGCCTCAGAAAATCAAGTATGTTGGAATAAGCTTAACTAAAGAGGTGAAAGACCTAGTCAAAAAACCACACTGTAAGAAATAAAAAAGACAGAGAAATTAACATGTGCACTGCTCATCATATGGGAAGATTAACATAGTCAAAATAACATATTTCCCAAAGCATTATACAAATTCAATAAGTCTTTATAAGAACACTCATGACATTTAAAAAATAAATATATCAAACATCACAAAAATTAATATGTAACAATAAACCCCATGAATAGCTAAAGCAATCCTTGGGGGAAAAGAAGATGAAGATCACCTTCCCCAACTTTAAACTGTAATACAAAATGGTAGTAATTAAAACAGCATGGTATTAGAATAAAGACAGACTCACAGACCAATGGAACAGTTAATATCCTGTTCTCAAATTATGATCCTCAAATTATGATCATTTAATATTTATAAAGGAGCAAGAAATATGAAGTGCAGCAGAGAAAGCCTCTTCAACAAGTGGTGCTGGGAAAACTGGGCAGCTGCAAGCAAAATAATGAACTCAAACCTCTAATACCATACACTAAATTCAGATTAAAATAGAGTATAGGCCTCAATATCAGACCTGAGGTCATAATGTATATACAGACAAAAAGAGCAAGGCAGAACTCCCCATGACATTGCAGCTAAAGCCATAAATCAAGTTGAAGCAAAGATAAACAAATGGGACTACATGAAACTAAAAATATTCTGTACCTCAAAAGAAATGATGGACAAGATACAAAGAGTCTATGGAATGGGAAGACTTTTATTTATCAAACACTCAGCAGATAGGGGTTTAATATCAAAGATATATAAGGCACTGGTAAGATTTTGTAGAAAAAATCCAATCCGATCAAAAAACGGGGAGAAGAAATGAACTGAATGAAACTTCCTCAAAGTAGAGATACAAATGGCCTAAACTCACATAAAAATTCTCTACATCACTAATCATCAGTGAAATGCAAATCAAAACAATGATATGTCATCTCATACCAGAGACTGGCACACATCAAAAAGAACAGGAACATCCAATGCAGTGTGGATACAGGGAGAAAGAGACTCATATTTATTGGTTGGAATACCAACTGTTCCAGCATTTGTGGAAAATAATATAGGCATCCCTTAAAAAGTTAGAAATTCTGCTTTCATATGACCCAACAATACCAGTCTTTGAATACACCCTAGTGACCCAACAGCACAATGCAGAAAAGTCATCTGCACTTCGATGTTCATTGAAAGACTATTCACAATAACCAGAATCTGTAAACAAACTGAGTTACTGAGAACGGGTGACTGGATAAAGAAACTATGGTGCATCTATGCAATGGAATACTATGTAGTTACAAGGGAAAACAAGTCATAAAATATGCTTATAAATGGAAAGATATGGATAAGATCACGCTAAGTGAAATGCGCCAAGGGAGAGGGACAGAGGCATATAATTGTACCAATTTGTGGAATATAAGAAAACATAGTATGAAACTAACACCCAAATACAACTGCTCAATGGTTGGAAGCTTGCCACAAGTTTAAAGGAAGGGACAGGGAAGAATTTTAGGACAAACAAAAGGCCACTGTGCCAATGATCATTGGAAATGCTCACTATGGACAAGAACTGCATGCTGAAAGGAGGTAAAGGGATATACTTGTTTAATCTCTCCATACCTATATTGCAAACCACAATGCACAAAAGGAAAGAGAGAGGTTAAGAGAGATAAGAAAAATGTCTGCCCTATAGAGGCAGGTTAGGTTGGGGGTAGTGAGACATAATATTGAATATTTGGCTGTCATGGGAAATGTGCACTGTTAAAGTGAGGAATGTTGAAATTTGTATGGAATAATAAACCCCAATGGAAATCTAAAGCAAACTTTGGGAAAAAGAAGATAGGAGGCATCACGTTTCCCAACTTTAAACTGTATTACAAAGCAGTAGTAATTAAAACATCATGGTATTGGAGGAAAAACAGACCTGTGGACCTATGGAATAGACTTGAGTATCCTGACACCCATCCTCAAATACATGATCATTTATCCTTGATAAAGGAGCAAAGAGTATGAAATGAAACAAGGAAAGCCTCTTCAACAAATGGTGCTGGGAAAACTGGGCAATTGCATGTAAAAATGAATTTATACCTCTGTCAATCACCATGCACAAAAATCAGATGAAAATGGATTAAAGTTCTCAATACCTGAATCCATAAAGCACGCTGAATAAGTATAGGAAAAACCCTCCATGAGATTGAAGCTAAAGGCATCCTCAAAGATGAAACATCACTAACAAAGCAATTGGAAGCAAAGAGATACATATGGGACTGCATGAAACTAAAAGGCTTCTGCACCTCAAAAGAAATAGTGACCAAGATACAAAGATAGTCCACAGAGTGGGAAAGAATATTCACCCAATAAGGCATTAATATCCAGGATATATCAGGCACTGCTAGAACTTTACAAGTAAACAGCCAACCCCAACAAAATATGAGAAGAAATGAACAGAAATTTAAAAAAAGAAATTAAAATGGCCAAAAGGCATATGAAAAATGCTCATCATCACTATTCATCAGGGAGATGCAAATCGTTCAATAATGAGATGGTATTTCACACCACAAAGACTGGCAGATATCCAAAAGAGCAAGAAAACAAGTGCTGGCATGGATGCAGGGAGAAAAGGGCTCTCATCCATTGTTGGTGGGAATGTTGACTGGTACAGCCTTTTTGGAAAACAATGTGGACACTTTTCAAAAAACTAGACATTGAGCTCCCATTTGACCCAGCCATACCACTCCAGGGAATATACCCTGGGAGGCCATAAACACACAGCAGAGACATATGCACACCATTGCTTATTATAGCACTTAGCACAGTAACTAAGACATTGAGTCAACCCAGGTGTCTAGAAGCAGATGAGGGGAAAAATAAGATGTGTAATATGGTGTGTATATATATATGGAATATGTATATTTCGAATAATATGAAACTGCAAGTAATGATAAAATTATTCAATTTGCTAAAACTTTGATGAAAAGTGATGTTACTTAGAAGGTTAAATTTGATGATTTTTTTCTATCTGTGATATACCAATAGTGTTACAAGCAAGATACCAACAGTGGGGAAGCTATTGATCCTAGACTACAGAAATGAAAAAACTAGTAGAGAATAAGTTGGGCAGTAGTTTTAAGAGAGTTGGAGAGACGATAACAGAGGTAAGGGACAGATGCCTTTAACACAGGTGTTCAGGTGTGGAATATGTAGACATCTAAACTAGAGCCATCAATACTATCACTTGATCACTTGACATCCCATTATTCATCAATTTGCTTGAGTGGGCACCAGTAATATTTCCATTTGACTCTATCACGTGCCAGTGTAGCCCAATGGCATCTGGTTGCTTCAGGAATACGAAGAGCCTCAAACCGCTTGATGAAGAAATCTGACCATCTTGTAGGTGGGCGGCCACGTGATCTTTTGACATCCCATGGGATCCAGTCAGTAACGGTTCTAGTCCAGCGGCTGTCTCCAAATCGCATTACATGTCCAGCCCATCTGATTTTCGATGCCTTGGCAAATGAAACAGTGTCCCTGATTCTGGAACAGCGATGAAGGTCAGAGCTCCAGATTCCTTCTTTCTCACTTGAGTGAGGTGTGATATTCCAAGCATAGCTCTTTTGATTCCTCTTTGGGAGACCTGAATAGCTTCTTCACCCTGCTTTCGTAGGGCCCAGGTCTCTGAAGCATATGTTAATGCAGGGAGAATGGTGGAGTTGAAGAGATGTGCCCAGAGCCGGAGGTTCTTTGTCTTTTTTGCTATTTCTTCAATGCTTTTGAAAGCATTCCATGCTGTTCTCTTCCTCCTGCACAGCTCAGGTTTTAGGTCATTTATCATGTTGACTTCTCGACCTAGGTACACATAACTGCTGCATTCAGAGATGTTTGTTTCATTGAGAGTGAATGGGGCCTCTGGAACTAGTTCATTTTTCATGAACATAGTTTTGCTGAGATTCAGCTTTCCACATTCTTGGTCGAAGTCAGCCAGCATTTGTGCCGCTTGGCTAATGTTTGGTGTTATTAGAACGATGTCATCAGCGAAGCGGAGGTGGTGTAGTTGCTGACCATCTATCTTCACTCCCATTCCTTCCCATTCTAATTGTTGCATGATGTTCTCGAGGGTGGTGCTGAAGAGTTCTGGTGAAATGTTATCACCCTGCCTAATCCCTCTTTTGAAATTGATGATGACTTCTTTGTAGAATGGTGAGATCCTGTGGTAAATCCGTAATACAGCTCACAAAGGATCTTAATGTAAATGAGTTTTAACACCCTGTTTGGCTAGGGCTTCGATGACCACTTCAGTCTCCACAGAATCAAAGACTTTCTTTAAATCAATTAACATGAGACAGAGTGGCATCCTGAACTCCCTACACATTTCAATGAGCTTGGATACTGTGTGGATATGGTCGATTGTGCTGAATCCTTTTCGGAAGCGAGCTTGCTTGCATGGTTGCCCTTCATCTAATGTACTGTCAATCCTGTTCAGGATGACTCGAGTGAACAGCTTGTAGATGACAGACAACAGGCAGATGGGGCGATAGTTGCCAATATCGTGGATGTCTCCCTTCTTGAACAGTAGAACTGTCTTGCTGGTTTTCCAATGGGGAGGGAACCTTGCATTCAGACAGGCAGCGTGTGAAGAGCCGAGCCAGTGTATATATATATAATATATACTGATTGTATATAAACTACAATCATTAATATATATAATATATAGTATATAACATATAATATATGATATATGCTATGATATATAATATATAATATGTAATATATAACATATAATGATTGTATATAAACTACAATCATTAATTTTAAAAATGTGCTTGTTCAGCAGGCAGGTTGGGAGATTGGACACACTGATGGACAGAAGCTGACACTAGTGGTGGGAATGGTATTGGAACAATGTATATCTGAAGCTCAACTAGAAACACATTTGTAAATCATGATGCTGAAGTAAAATTGAAAATTTTAAATCATAAGAAAATAAAAGACTACATATTTAAGGGAAAGGAGGTACCGACGGCACCCTGGGCCCGTACCTGAAGGGAGCCTCACGGTGGAATTTCTCCCAGAACTGCTGCTGTTCAGTATCAAAGGCTACGCACTTCTGCCGAAGGAGGGTCACTTCATTTGCCTGCAGTGGGGCCACCTGTTGCCTGACAGTGACAGCCATCTTTTTATATTGTTCCATTTCTCAGGTAGTTCCTATAAATGAAACCACAATGTGGTCAGATCACATCATGCCCATTCCATGTCAACAGTAAAATGTGCATACTCCAAAAATGTTTTTTATCTCACAAAAATACCATAATATGAGTGACATTCTTTACACATCCTCTGCAATGCCCTTGACTTACTGTTGCTCTCTTAAGACTACCATGTCTTTTTCAAAATGATTTTTTTATTATACCACCGTGAGACATACAATTACAAAGGTGTTCATAACTGGTTCCTCGTAATACAGTATTCCAGCACCCCTCCCTCCACCAGTGCCCCATTTCCACCACCAATGTACTCCACCCCTCCCATCCAACCCCAGGCTGCCTCAATAGCAGGTACCCCGTTTCCCCTCGTTTCTCTCTCTCTCTCTCTCTCTCTCTCTCTCTATCTCTCTCCCTCTTCTTTTACACATTGTGGCTAGCCCTGCAGATATTTAGAGTTTGTCACTTAAGTCTCTTTGTGTATATTCAATGGTGAGTTTTAATCTGCCATTAACATTTCCCACACTTAGTAAAACACTGGTATCTATTTATATCCTATTAATGAATTCAGTCATTCTATATCTGTCCTTTTCCTTCTGACTAATTTCACTCAGCATGATAGTCTCCATGTCCATCCATTTGCAGGTAAATTTCATAATTTCGTCTTTTCTGACAGCTGCATAGTATTCCATAGTGTAGGTGAACCACAGTTTCTTTAGCCAGTCCTCTGTTCTTGGGCATTTAGGTTGTTTCCAGATTCTAGATATTGTGAATAGCGCAGAGATGAATAAAGAAGTACAGATAGTGTTTCTGCTATGTGTTTTTCGGTCTCTCGAGTATGTTCCCAGGATTGGTATTGCTGGATCAAATGGGAGCTCAATATCTAGTTTTCGGAGGAATGCCCATATTGATTTCCAAAAGGGCTGGGCCAGTCGGCACTCCCACCAACAGTGGATCAGAGTCCCTTTTTCCCCACATCCATGCCAGCACCGGTTGTTCTTGCTGTTTTGGATGTGTGCCAGTCTCTGTGGTGTGAGATAGTACCTCATTGTTGTTTTGATTTGCATCTCCCTAATGATTAAAGATGAAGAGCACTTTTTCATATGCCTTTTGGCCATTTGAATTTCTTCTTTTTGTAAGCTTCTGTTCATTTCTTCTCCACATTTTTTGATAGGGTTGGCTGCTTTTTTCTTGTGAAGTGCTACCAGTGCCTGATATATCCTGGATATTAACGATGGGTATTGGGTGAATATCCTTTCCCACTCTGTGGATTGTCTTTGTATCTTGGTCACCATTTCTTTTGAGGTGCAGAAGCTTTTCAATTTTATATAATCCCATTTGTTTTCTTTGCTTCCATTTGCTTGGTCAGTGGTGTGTCATTTTTAAAGATACTTTTAGTTTCGATGTTGTAGAGCGTTTCTCCTATGTTTTCTTCAATGTACCTTATGGATTCATGTCTGATGTTGAGATCTATAATCCATTTTGATCTGACTTTTGTGCATGGCGTTAGAAGGAGGTCTAAGGACTACCAAGTCTTGACTCAAACTTTCTCTTCTTATTCTCAATATTTAACCTAACAACATTGCAATTTTCTATAATTTCTAAAAGTGCTTGCTTATTTCTTTATGATCCACATTTCTTCATAGACCATTTTAACATTTCTTGGTCCTATTCCTTTTCTTCTATATCAGGAATTTGTTTGTCCAAACTTCTGGAAGGAAAACACTCCAAAACCTCACTTTGTTCTCCCACTTATCTCAAACATTATTACATTGCCTAATATTTATGGAGTTTCCAGAATGAACGAGATGTTATGTAAATCCTACATATGTAATTCCAGAACAAGGGCTTATACCATCACAACACTTTTTCAATTACTTCAATTTACTTCACTTAATTTTGTAGTTGAATTTGGTTTTCTGTTTCTAATTTTATTGCAGCCCTATTGGGATACTCATTCCATTTTGAAAACCTGAAACCTTTTGTTTATTTCTTTTATAAATAAAACACAAATATCACTGACCTCTAGCTGCCTAAACACTGTTTCTGGTAATTCCTGCTCATATGTCTTCAGCAACTCAATAGTTTGCTTTAATGGTTCAAACATCTCATCAGTGCTGGTTTGTCGTTCTTTCAAAGACATAAGGTGTCCCATAATTTCAACCAATCCATTGAAGTCTCCTTTTTCAACTTTCTTGAGCAAACCACTCTCATTATTTCTTATACATACTTCAAGGTCAGCCAAGCTAAGAAAAACAAAGGGGAAAATACACAAAAACATTGTGATGATCCATTCTTCTTCTGCATTTCATAACTCCTCTCATAACTCATTCTTCAGCAATAATAACATAGTATTCTACCATAATCCAAAAGTAGAGTGTCCCTATGAGAATGCTTGAAAGAAAAGTCACATAAAACCAAGAAACAATTGCCATTCATTTATATTGAGTTCTTAGGCAACACCCATATTACTTACTAAATCTTATGCTAGATAACATATATAAATCAAATAAAATAACACTAGCATCTAGTAAAATCAGGAATGAGATAATAAATCTATGCCAGTAGAAAGCAATTCCTGGAGAAAAGCTTGGTGGGGCCACTTGATCTACTCCAAGTGCCACAACCTCTTGAATGAAAAATAATTTTATGAATGCTATTTTTGATTTTTATCATTTTTCATAAGCGTACTTAAGTTTTTCAATTAGTGAAAATAGGCACTGGTATCTTTTTTAAAAACAATGTGGCACAATGTGTAAGAGAAGGGGAGAGAGAGAGAGAGGGAGGGAGGGGAAGGGGAATCTGGGGACACTGGTGGTGGGAAATGTGCACTGGTGGAGGGATGGGTGCTGGAACATTGTATGACAAAAACTCAAACATGAACAGCTTTGTAAATGTCTATCTCACGGTGTTATAATAAAAAAAAAAAAAAAGGCAGAAGGTGAATCTTGAAAAAGCATATTTTCATTATGAAAAAAATTCCAGGAGAGAGGTAAAAAATGAGGGAAAAAACAAGAGCTGCTCTTATTAAAAAGAAAATGATGATACTACTTCAAGATAGCCAGAACTCTGTCCTCTATTTCACTTAGACCCTCATGGATAATACCACACATAGTGCCTAGAGCCAGTGTCAAATGTGAAATAGCAGCTAAGTGGTACAATAACATTTCACTGGGTCTAAATTGAAAGAAGCCACAGAAATATGCCCACATAGGAATATGCCCATATAGGTATATGCCCACATAGGAAATGGATGAGAAAACATCGAAAATCTCCATGAAAGTTGATGCAAGAGACTTTGAAACAGCAAGAAACTTGAGTGCACACTCCTAGCTGTGGGAGAGGTAGACCAAGGAGGGAGAATAGCAGGCATGGCACTTGCCTTGCCCACCTGGGTTAAATATACAGCAATTCCATACCATATGGTTCCCAAGTTCCACGGAAATAATCCCTCATTGAATAGCCAGGAGAAAGTCCTGAGTACCACCAAATGTGGCCCAACATACAAGCAAAGAGGCAAACAAAAGTTATTCACCAAACTAAAGAACATGGTCAGACTCAGCATCAGAATGATAGAAACTGAAGAAAGAATCAGTGTATGGACAGTAGATACATGAACCATCAGTAGAAAACAAAACAGAAATAATGAAAGTGAAAATAACCTTTGATTTTATGAGGGACTTAAAAGAAAAAATCTGAATTGTAGGAGTTCAAACAAAATAAACCCTAACAGAAGTACTCTAAGACACAAAGAAGGAACTTACTTATAATGGAATCCTCATAGAATCACAGCAGAGCTACCAAGTGCAACCACACAAAGTAGAAAGCAATGACTTGACAGAGCAAACATGGTTGGATGAAATAGCATCACAATAAACTCTAAATACCTGCAGGGCTAGCCACAATGTGTAAAATAAGAGGGAGAGAGATGCAGAGACAGAGAGAGAAACAGAGAGAGAAAGAGAGAGAAACTGAGGTACCTGCTATTAAGGCAGCCTGGGGGTGGGCGGGAGGGGTGGGGTACATTGGTGGTGGAAATGGGGCACTGGTGGAGGGATGGGTGCTTGTATACTGTATTACCAAGAACCAATTATGAACACCTTTGTAATTGTATGTTTCACGGTGGTATAATAAAAAAATTAAAAAAAAAAAGAAATAACATCACAATAAGAAAATTTCATACTGCTAGTTTATCACCAAATTTTGGAGAAGTGACACAAAAGCTTTACAGACAAATTACAGCTAAAGAGCTTCAGGGACATTAACCCGCCTTTGCAAGAAGCTCTAGACTATCCATTAAAATGCTAAGACATGGAGAGCATTATGCTGACTGAAATTGGCCAGAAGGAAAAATGACAAAATATAAAATGACTGCATTCATTTGTGGGATATAAAAAATAGTATGATACTAATATCCAAGGCAAGGCAAAACATGGACCAGGAGGACTTGTCAGTGGTTGAAATCTACAGCAAGTATGTGGGAATCAGAGTTTAGGTAAGATAGAGAAAAAGACCAGTGTCCTAATAATTGTTGGAAATGGTAATTCCATCCTAGAATTTAGCATTGAACATAGGCAAAATATACACGGTAATTCCAAAATGTATGTGTTGCAAGTCACAATGTATAAGAGAAGGGGGGAGAGAGACAGACAAAGAGAGAGAGACAGAGAGATAAGAGAGAGAGACAAAGAGAGAGAGAAGAGGCAAAGGGCCCACTATAGAGGTATGCAGGAGGAGGGGGAGGGACACTGGGGAAATTGGTGGTGGGAAATGTGCACTGGTAGAGGGATGAGTGCTGGAACACTATATGACTGAAACCCAATCATGAACAGTTTTGTAAATGTATATCTCAATGCAGTATAATAAAAATTTAATTAAAAAGATGCTAAGACATTGGAGATATAATACAGTAGGTAGGCACTTGCATTACACTTGGCCATCGTGGGTTCAATTCCCAGTACCATGTGATCCCCTGAGTGCAGAACCAGGCAGGTATAAGCTCTGAGTACCACTTGGACTTAACTTGTCAATTCTCATATCTTTGGTTTGTTCTTTCAAGATCACTGAGCAATGCAACTGCTGCATTAAGAAGAGATGGCACCACACCAGAAAGATAGTGTGGGAGAGAGGTAAGGGGCTTTCCTTAGATGTAACTACATCTACAATTGTTGTTCCAAACATCCATGTACCATATATGTCCCTCTGAGCACTGTAAGGCCAAAGAAGCCAGAAATAGCCCCTAAGTACATCTGGTTTGACCAAAAACCAAAAGGAAAAGGGAAGGAGAGGAGAGGATAAGGATGAGGAGGGGAGGAGGGGAAAGATTAACATTAGATCAACATAGGGGAGGAGGCCAATTTGACTCCCCTATCACTTTCACTGTCTTCCTGTAGTTCATCGATTTGCTTGAGTGGGCACTAGTAACATCTCATTTGTCCTGTCGCAAGCAAGTGTAGCCCAAGGGCATCTGCTTGCTCCAGGGATAGGAAGAGCCTCAAATCATTCTTCAGGTCATGGAATCGAGGTCCATAATTGTTACTAGTTTTTGGCATAACAAATAAAACATGGGTAGCTTGCCAGGTTCTGCCGTGTAGGTGGTATACTATCAATAGAAGGCTCTCATCTCGAGCATTTACTGATGACAACACACATATATACATTTTTTAATTACAAAGAAATTAACATATTAAGGATGCTCAGCTCATGTATATAATTATAGAACTATAGTAGCAAAAATCTAAAGAGGATGATAATATCCTGTTATATCAACTAATACACTGACAGTTGGTTTCTGAATAGCAGAATCTGGAAGTAAGGTTGCAAATGTATTAGGATAAGTTGAGATAAGGTGATTAGATGTTTGGTGACCAACTTGATTATTTATCCAGATGGATTATCCAGAGTTCTGGGACTAGGTAGCCTGATGCCAGAACAGTGTGTGTTAGGAGGAAACACAACTTTCAGACCCAGCCTGTTGATTAGCTAGAATAACACAGAGTCTGGGATTTCAGTCACCTACCCAGCACAACCAGACAATCTAAGTCAAAGAGTAGTAACAGAAATAAAAATCTCAGAATCCCATTAGTTCCTCTCCACTTCGTAGGTTTAGTTCCCCTCTCTTCTTAGGTTTAAAGAAATTTCTTTAAGGTAAGAAACAAGTACTTGCTCTGCAACCACTCTACTTTCCATTTAAATTTCTCTGTTCTTAAAAAACAAAGTTGTGGGGCTGGGGCAATAGTACAGTGGGAAGAGCATTTGCCTGGTATGTGGCCAACCTAGATTCAATTCCTGTCACCTCATATGGTCCCTTGAGCACCTCCAGGATTAATTCCTGAGTGCAGCCAGGAGTAGGCCCTGAACATCACCAGGTGTGATCCATAAAAGAAAAAACAAATCCAAAGTTGTGAAGGAAGTTTGGGTCTGCTATTACTGTATTGAACGTTATTTATATGTACTGAGGGCTTTCACACACGGGGCACAAAATAAAAACAAAAAGAGATCACGTCGACTACTGAACAAAATAAATGCAGGAATGAAGTTATTGCTGGTGCTTAAAATCCTCCAAGCAATTGTTTTAATTTTTTCATTTAACCAATATTCCCAAGGTGAGCATGGACATGAAGAAAATAAAAATCATGGTGTTTCCAACAGCTTGAGATGCTGGAAAGCAACTAGAATAATCACGTTACCTGTTCGTGACATAATCGACAAGATGCTGCTTGAACATGAGGCTCCATTTCTTAATTATATTTAGCAGAGATGCTTTAAAGGGCCGCACATCAATCTTCATCCAACTGTCAAATACCTTGATGGGCTCTAGGCTGCAAACATCTTCATACAGTTTTTCATAGGTGTCAATTTGCTCTTTAAACTGCTGGAGAAGAGGTGCATTCTCTGGAATGCCATCTTCAGCATGGGTTTCAATCTCTTCGGGACTGAGGACATGCCCATACAACAGAAACTGACTCAGAATCTCCTTCCGGTCCTCCACATAGAGATAGGAATATTGGCTGAAGGTGTTCCGGTAGCCACAGCATCGGCTCATCACGCTCTGGACTCTTTCCATGAGTGTGCTCCGCATGCTGGCCAAATCAGCCAAACCTTCCATAGCCACCTAGAGGAGAAAAAAAATAAAGATAAGCAAGCCAATTAAACCAGCAGGAAGTTGCACACTTAAATGGAAAGTAGAATGGCTGGGGAGCTAGTACCTGATAGTGAGGACAGCCAGTTTCGGGGAAAGCCGTGGAATCAAAGACGCTATTCCAAAAATGCTGCTGATAAGACTTTCAACAATGTCCTGGAAGCCTCCCTTCACTTCAGACTCCATAGAGGGACAGAAAACTAATTCTGGTATTGCAAGACTCAATTGTGCTTCAAATATAGGTGTGAGTCCTGTTTTACTTTCTGAAAAAATCAAGGAAAATACAACAAAAAATGGAACAAAATGGGCAAAGTAAAGCACCATTTTTAAAGCACCTTGACCGCTTCTTTTATTTAAACATGCTGCTGGAATAGGAAACATAAATATGAGATTTGCTAGCACACTAGAAAAAGTGAAGGCAACTGCTTTGCTATATTCAAACTGGGAAACCACTGATACTCTGACTAGGTCAATTCTTATGCAATGGGGTCCACACAACTTTTACTCTCTTCAAGCCCAGAGATCAAGTTCAAGTAATTAAAAGGAAGCAAGCCTCTTCCACATTTCCAAAGGCTTCCCACTTGGAGGTGGGAGACTCTGAATTTACAAGGTCAATTTCTTGGAAGCAGCTACCTTTTCTTAGGTACAAAACCTATAATGCCATTGGCACTACTTGATGTCCAAGACTGGATGGCTTTGTCATGAAAAACACTTTAGCTATTATCCTAAATAGAGTAGTGATAAAAATTGTATTACTTGCCAGACTTTTTCTTATGAATTTAAATAAAAATATAATTTGGTATAAGATAATGCACGTACAAGATAAATGTTCAAACTTATCATTAACTACTTATTTTTATCTTTATTTTCGAAATATTTAGAAGACTGTTGTGTGTGGAGTATGCATATCGGGCATCAAAATCCCTTTCACCTAGTAAATAGTTATAATTAGGCAGGCAATATTTTATAGTCATACTGGAAGTGATGAGACCCACTTTGGGTATTGCGATTCTTGTTGTACCAATTTTATAGTATATGTGAGGATCTTTGGGGAGCCCTTGATATATATATTTGTAAGATTAAAACATAGAACTCGAGATATAGGAGAATTTATCAGTTCTTTGTTATATAGCTTCCGCTTCTGCTGTAAGCCAAGACTGTCATATACTGGTTTCACACTGCTCCAGTGTCATCTTGCTCTACTTTCACAGTCTCCATAATGTCCACAATGTCTTATGTAATGAAATGCAACCCACTGGTCTGTGAAGCCTGATGCCCAGAGGTCCACTGGTTGACTGCAGCCAGTGGTTTTTTTTTATGATCTGTTTTTTTTTCCCTTTGGTATTTTCTGTCCAATTGTATATCTGTTCTTTGTCTTTTCTGTTTATACATGGGGTCAGAAAGAGGAAATCTATGTATCTTGCGACCCTCTTTATGTTCTACTTATACCAACAGCAGCAAACTCTGCTGTTTAATGGCTACCCCATATCACTGAAACTTAAGATGACCAATTGCATTATTTGATTATCTGACACACTTCCTCCTTACTTCCACCATAACATTAACTCATACATGAAGATACATGACCATGGAAATGAAGATAAAACCTAAACTGGTAGTCAGGAAGGAACCTGCACACAAACCTGTTATACTTACCTTGAACTAATGCTTTGGGGGACAGATTTTTTGTTCCATAAGTCATTGTTTCTCACCCTTTTTACTTTGCCCAAGATCAATCTAAACTTTACTTCTTTTTTGTGCATTCCTGTTTCCTTATACCATCAACCCAAGTCTTGGGCTGTGCCCCCTTCCTCGTTTCCTATTTTTACCTATGTCCTTCTTGTAATATGGCCTCAGTTGATTACTTCAAGCAAAAAAAAATTTTGGGGGGGCAATACCATGCGGTACTCAGGGATCACTCCTGGCAGTGCTCAGGGGACCATATAGGGTGCCCAGGATCAAATCCTCGTTGGTACGCTTGCTATGCAAGCACTGTTTCTACTATACTATCTCTCCAGACTCCTAAGCAACACTGTTGCTGAGGATTTTGTTACTGTAACTCACCCTATCTAAAAATTATTGAATTATTCAGATTTACATGACTTGGGACTTGATGCAATGCAATGGTAAATCTGCATTGCATCTCGGGATATTCCATAAAATGCATACTTAACTTAAGGGAATGAAAATTTACCTAAAGTATGGTAACTCTACCATATTTAGAGAAGATAAAGCATCTTAATGGGCCTGGAGATAAGGTGAAGGGGGTTACATTTCTGACCTCATATCCTGCTGACTCTGGCCCAATCCCTGGCAGTGTATGCAGTCCCCTGAGCACGACCAGGTGTTACTCCTGAGCAAGAAATAGCTTCCAAAAACAAAAACAAAAAATAATCACATGCTGGCATATGCAATTATGACGTATTATGTATTACTATTTGTTTAAAAGATTGTAATTAAATAAATCATTTATATATACTTTATAAAATTTTGAAATATTTCATGCTGTTTTTACTATGAATGGGAAGACAGTGATACAGTGATTTTTACTATATGGGATTTTGGCTCAATGTTTCAACATAAGAACTTAAATCTCTGGGTTAGATGTAAAGTCCTCATTACCATACCAATCAAATTTTCAAGGTGGTTCCACACCTTGGAATAAGAAAATCACTTTGGAAGTAAAGAAGGCAGAATATTTCTGATGAGGTACAGGAAAGGGTAAAAGAGAATTTTCTTTTTATGGGTTATTTTCTTCAGGTTTCTTCATTGGTGACCTCTTAGATAACTAATGCCATTCACATTTAAACTATAGCTCGATATATCTTTCATAAATTAAATTTTATCTATGACTCTAGCACATGCAGGTGAATTATATTTTGAAGATGTATTTTTATTTCCAAGAGTGGAAGGTAGCATTGACAAAGCTGGAGAAAAACTATGATGTGCTGGATGATGGCCACTGGTTAGGTGGGTCTGCTATGTTTAGGGACCATTTCTTGTTTTTTTTAGACACCCCGGTGCTATCACTCATGTGGCTCAAGTTCAGTATACTTTTGGTAGGGAACATTTCAGGAAGGAGACCTGAGGGATGAGGTCACTAAACAGCTAATATCATAGGAGGGTTTTTTTTTCAAAATTATTTTTTTTTATTATACCACCGAACTACAATTACAAAGGTGTTCATAATTGGTTCTTGGTAATACAGTATACCAGCACCCATCCCTCCACCAGTGCCCCATTTCCACCACCAATGTACCCCCACCCCTCCCAAGCCACCTCCAGGCTGCCTTAATAGCAGGCACCCCAGTTCCCTCTCTTTCTCTCTCTGTCTCTCTCTCTGTCTCTGCATCTCTCTCCTCCCTCTTCTTTTACACATTGTGGCTAGCCCTGCAGATATTTAGAGCTTATCCTTTAAGTCTCTTTGTGTATATTCAATGGTGAGTTTTAATCTGCCATTACCATTTCCCACATTTAGTAAAACACTGGTTTTCTAACACAGGAGGGTTTCTAAGGTGAGCACTATAGCTTTTATGCCCAGCAGCTATCCAGTCTTAGTTTCTGTGTTCCATGCTCTGCTTTTTAGTAGGTGCTCTCTGCCACGCAGATAATGCTGGACTCCCTGTTCCCTGCTAACAGATCACCTTTCTTTGAAGCACCTGTGCTAGAAGGAAAATAAAGACCTGAGGGCTGGGGGGAGGGGGGGCCTGGGGGCTCTCTTGTGTAAAATTAAAAAATTCTCTTAAAAAAAAGCCAAAAAACAAGCCTTTTATTTCCATTACTCTTTCTTGGGCTCACGAAGGCACATTTGAGTTACATCTAAAGCTAATTCTTATTTCTTCTGCATTCTCAGCCAATGTGTCTGTACACGCCTTATCTTATAAGCTAGACAACCGGATATTGATTTTGGCTTAACTATTTTAACTATGCACTTAAAATCCCTCCACCACCCTATTACCCCGTGGTGTGTCTTAAACTCTCATTTATCTTCATCCTAGGCTTCAAAATATTCACCTTTACTATCTCATTTAGCTATTATGTACTATGAAACTTATGAAATTCATCAGAATTATCAGATTATAGAGGTTTAAGTCAATGTTTTTGCTAAAGTCCTCTGTTCCTTCCATCACATCACATTTTGGTCAAAATTAGTCTTTATGGTAATATATTTGACTCTGTTAACCTTAACCCAGTTTTTCAACCACGAACTCAAAACTCTTACCAATCTTAGCAAATTTACAACTTTCCCTTTCCATTTGAAAATTATTCCATACTAATTACCACAAGCGTGTGGGAGTCAGAGGTTAGGTAAGATAGAGAAGGGAACATGTGTGAATAAATGTCAAAAGGTCTGATACCAACATAGAACTGAGCATTAAATACAGGCAAAAAATGCAAATGATGACTTCTAAGTGTATGTAGTGCAACCCACAATGTGTAGGAGAAGGAAGAGAGAGAGAGAGGGAGAGAGAGAGGAGATAAAGAACCTGCCGTTTAGGCAGGCCGTGGGAGGGGGAGGGAATTGGGGACATGGGTGGTGGGAGATGGGCACTGGTGGAGGGCGGGGTGCTGGAACACTGTGTGACCGAAACCTCCAAACGTGAACAACGTTCTAATTGTATATCTCACGGTGGTATAATAAAATGTTAAAAAAAAGAAATAAAGAACCTGCCATGGAGGTGGGCTGGGGAGGGGGGGGAATCGGGGACATTGGTGGTGGGAAATGGGCACTGGTGGAGGGATGGGTGCTGGAACAATGCATGACCAAAACCCAAATATGAACTTTTTAATTGTATATCTTTGTAATTGTATATCTCACAGTGGTATAATAAAATACTTTTTTAAAAAAAGAAAATTATTCCATACTAAGCTGCTTCTCTCTTTCACATCAACAAACTTGTCTTTCTTACATTTAACCTGGTTACTACAAGTCCTCCATATTCTCAAGTCTATGTGATGAAAGTAGATACTGGTTGTGGGTACAGAAACTCCCCTCCACTGTCATGAGTGAGCTTCAGATAAAGTCCCTAATACTCCTATACTTTTCATCTCCAGTTTACTCACTCTAATTTACTGGAGCTTTACTTAGATGACACTAGACTTTATAGTGGCTAGGAGATCAATCAAAGGAGTGGAGTTCATTCCTTGCATGCGTGGGGTATCATTTCATTCTTAACACCAGATATTCACTCCTGCCATTTTTCCATTTTTCCATTTTTATCCCGTGTGGTCCCGATAGTCCACAGCACTAACAGATCCAAGCAACTAACAATTGGTTCTGGTGTGGCCCGAGCTAAAAATACCAACACTGGTATCACTGGAAGTAAATGTAGACTTCTGAGCATAGCTTGAGGGACCCTACTTTCCAAAAGGCCTAATTAGTTTTTTTTCATTTATTATGGGTTTTGCTACCTGACTGACTTGCTTATCATTTGAGTTTTAAAGATTTAGAAGTTCTTAGTCTTAAAATAATTATTGTACTTTTGCTATCTTATTTTAGTACTTTATTTAATTTTTTGTTTTGTTTTGCTTTTTAAAATATTTTTATGAATCACTGTAAGATAGACCATTATAAAACTGTTCCTGATTGGCTTTCAGTCAGATAGTGTTCCAATAACCATCCCTCAACCAGTGCACATCTCCCAGCACCAGTGTCCCATTTCCCTCCCATCCCCTCACCCTCCAGCCTGCCTCTGTGGCAGGCACCTTTATACTCTCTTTTCCTCCCTTCCCTCTCCCTCCTTCTTTCTCCCTCTCTTCTCTCTTTCTCTCTTACATTTTGGGTGTTGTGGCTTGCAATACAGATACTGAAAGATTATCATGTATATCCCTTTACTAGCTTTCAATATTCAGTTCTGTCTAACGTGACCATTTTCCTTCTCTATCTTATTTGTCCTCTGCCCCCACACACTGTGGTAGACTTCAACCACTGACCAGTTCTCCTGGCCCCTGTTTTTCTTGGACTTAAATATTAGTCTCATAGTATTTATTTTTATATAGTATATATTTTTTATATAGTACAAATGAATGCATAATACCATATATGAATACCTTTGCTAACTTACTATATGTAAATCACAAAGCATTTACAACATTTTAGGCTAAATCTCAGTTCAGTAATAGATTGCCAAATCTATTATTATTATCTTCACAATAAAAGCACATATCCAAAATTTAGTCAATACCAGTATTTTCCAAGAGGTACTTGAGGGAACACTCAATGGCATGTGAGAATCCATCCAGCAACATATTATCAATGTAATTAACATATGTCTTCCAGACACTGGAGGTTGAGTCTGCTGAAAACAGAGCTAGGTTTTCCTGTAAGATTAAAAATGCATGAAAAATATATTTTAATCACGTGAAAAAACTGGTAAAATTACCAATAAAAGGAATAAAAACAACATAAAATTCTTACAAGGAATTTTTTGTTATATGCATACCAAATCCATATTACCGAATAAGTACAATACTTGAATGAAAGGAACCAGAGTTATTCCACAAAGGAAATATGATACGTCATCATTACTCTGAGGAAGGAAAATAAGATCAGGCAACCATTTCAGGAGGAATGTTAAAAAATGCAATGTATATTTCATGCTGATTGAAGTGATATAATGTGATTGATGTAGTGTAATTCACTAAGCAACATGTAATGAAGTAACGTGTAATGAGTAATATGTGATCTGATTGATATAATGTGATCGAGTGATGTAATCCTAGCTCATGATGTAATGGGAAAGATGCTACATTGATAGGAGTTAGGTTAGACGGAGGAAATGTGAATGTGGGTAGGAGACATTTCAATTTAGGTTTGTAAGAAATGTAGATTTTGAGCAAGTAACGCATTTCCTGGAAAATGCTTAGACATAACCAGAAAGTCTTCAATATTAAATAAGTTTTTGTCATTCAAGTGACTTATAAAGCATACAGAAATATACTTCCCTCCCCACGTAATACAATTCCTGACCCAAGATATGGCAAGTGCAGACATTCAAATTCCTTTTCATCGTTTGCATTACTACTTTAATACCAACATTCCATTTATCTTATATATTTAGAAAACTGATAACAACTTTACAAAAAGTATGTAGTCTAGTTTACTCACACAGTTAGGAAATGTTGCCATGTTGTAACTCTCCTGAGATTTAAAATTTCTTATCCCTTTATATTTTCTATTAAAAATGGTGTCTAGTATAATGATTGAAACTCAGCTTATCAATAGCTGAGCTGCTGGCTAGATAGCTAGGTGGATGGGTGACAGATTTTTAAAAATGAATGCTGACTCTATATTTGCTAAGTGCTAGATATGTGACCATAGAAAAGAAAATAAATCAACTTGAGATACTAACTTTCAGATCCATAATCATGGCAATTATTTTCTTAATTTAATATCAATGCTAAGGTCACTGTTGATGCTTAAAGATGCATTTTATTCTACTCCAAAACATACAAAACTGCAAATAACAACTATGATTCATTACTAATTTTGTGCATGGGTCACCGCTGTCATAAATCATCCTTAGTAGGGTCAAAGCTGGTGGCCAATTATAGCTGTTCTCCACTGCTCAGTTTTTATTGTGGGACAAAAGGTTATCCTAATCTGAGCGCGCAAGAGAGTCTGATCCATTCATTACTGCATTCTGCATTTCCGCCTCTTTTTCCAAATGCAGTTAGGGATACCACAGTAATCTTTCATGTCTTTGGGGTTCTGTACATTAAAAGAATGATCTGGAGGAGGGCTGCATGAGGTTGTATGGGCAAGTTAAGGTAATTAGTACAATGAATAATGGGATTATTTCCTTGGCATCTTCTTTTGTCCTCTTGTGGCTTGGTGCAGAACATAAATTAAAATTGTCACCACTAGGAGTATTACTTTTTTTTTTTTTTTTGCTTTTTTGGGTCACACCCAGCAATGCTCAGGGGTTTCTCCTGGCTCTGCACTCAGGAATTACTCCTGGTGGTACTCGGGGGACCATATGGGATGCGGGATTGAACCCAGGCTGGCATGGGCGGCCGTGTGCAAGGCAAACACCCTACCCGCTGGACTATGGCTCCGGCCCCTGACACATATTCCAGAATGTGACTTCACAACACACACACACACACACACACACACACACACACACACACCACCACCACCACCACCACCACCACCACCATCACCACCACCTTCTTGGCTTTAGTTCATATTCTCTCAAGATAAACTTTTATCCCTGACTTTAGAAATTACAACAGTATTGGTTGTTAATAATTTCCATGTTTTTTCGTTTCTACTACCCACCCTCCACCAGTGCCCATCTCCCACCACTAACATCCCTCCCCCCCTCCCCCAGCCGCCTCCAAGGCAGGTTCTTTATTTCTTTCCCTTCTTTCTATCTCTTTCTCTTTCCTCCCTTCTAGATTGTGGATTACGAACCATACAAATTTCTGTATCTTTCCTCTCTCTCTAGGTTGGTATTAGTACTTTCGCAATTGTAGCACACTGTTCCATTTCGTCTTTTTTAACATTTTATAACCACCGTGAAAATACAATTACATGTTTTCTGCTTGGAGGTTTGGTCACACAGTGCCTCCCCCCGCCCTCCACCAGTGCCCATCACCCACCACCCATGTCCCCAATTCCCTCCCCCTCCCATGTCCCTGCCTAAATGGCGGTTCTTTATCTCCTCTCTCTCTCTTCCTCCTCTCCTCCTCCCTGTCCAAATGATTTCTTAATGCTCACTGTATATGTGTCTGAGAAGTTTGTTATTACCTGAACAAGAGCATGAATCTTAATTCCAGATTCTTTGATGAGATTGTAATATTTTTTCCCTTTGATCATTCTGATCATCCAAAGATAGAAGGAATTCTTTTTTTTCTTTTCTTTTAAATATTGGAGATACCCATGTTTTCATAATGTCTTGGATTTCTTCCAAGTTGTTTTTAGTTTTCTGAATTCTTTGTTCAAGATCATGAATATTATTGGTGATTTGTATCACATAATCCCAAATACCTGCTCCTCAAAAAATAAATAGTTAGTAGGAACAGCTTACAGTACATAGCTAAAAGCCTACTTGTTGTGAAATTTTGGGATTTTGCCTGGGTGTTTTGTGTAATTTTATGCATATTTCATTTATTTATTATCAGGACATCTTCCTTCCTAATTACATGAAAAAGTCATCTCTTATTATTACTCTGATTATGAAGAGTATTTGAATAATCAAAACTTTTTACAACTTTGTCCGCCTATCAGTCCCCTCTCTCCCCAGATAACTTAGTCTCCCTGGGGTTAAAAAAAAAGCAAAAACTAGATTGGACTGGAATGAGGCTTGTTGTCTGGAGAATCTAATACTTCTCTTGGATAAGCCACCTTGCAACAGTCTTGCAAATAAATCCCCCTCTTTTTTATAATGGATCATACTTTATTTTCTAATCTTTGGTATCTTTTATGATTTATACTACACTTACATTGTTTTCCCTGTTTCCTCTTTTAAAATGTTGACAATCTAGTTAAAGTTTTAAAAGCACAGTTAAAATAAATTTTATTTAGAATGTAGTGCCTAGTATGTGCTTGAAGCTCATGTGACCTGTTAGTCTCCGTGAGGATCTTGGACAGTTCTTCATCATTCCCATTCAACCTTATTTTGATACAAGAAAACCAATTAACGGGGTAATTACTACCTTTTGAAAGATACCCAAAAACGTTTATGTGAAGAATGTAAACAAACTTTGAAAGTAAATGTGAAACTATTCATGCATGTGTACAGACTGAAGCAGAGAAAGCTATTCCCAACATATAGAAACAAACTATGTGCATTATTTCCAAATCTACCAGTCATATAAAAAGAATTGTCAGATAAGGAATATAAACTTCTTATATTCTCTTTTATATATGTGTGAGGAGATAACAAACTTCTGTTTCAAATTTCATTGAGATGACTGAGGAGTGATTTGAGGCATAACCTCTTTATTTAGATTTCTAACACATCCTTCACCCAGAGTCTAGGTAGTCTGGCCAGTTACCTTCTGTTTTCCAGTTCAGCGTCTCCTCTGCAGCTCTCAAGCAGAAGTCGATATTTTCTAGCTCCTTCTCCACTAACGGAAATTCTACCGCTAGCAGAGTTTTCATAAGCTTGTTGTACCAATTTGTCATCAACTCCAAATTAGCCACAAGCTGTCTATAGAATTCCCTGGAGGAATACATGGTTGCTGCAGTCTCAGGGATGTGCTTCATCTTCCTGGGTTCAAGATAACTCATTTCTTTCAGCACAGAAATCAGCTGGGGAAAAGAATAGACTTGTTCAAGCAATTTATAGTAAAAACATAAAAAGCCAATGGAACAAACAAAAAACTATCACATGAACAAATAAAAACTATTAAGAGTTAAATAAATGAAAATGAAGATAATATGTTATATTTAGTTTATATTTATTTTAACTAAAATTATTTGATGAATTAAAAAATTGTCAAAGCCTCTCTTGTTTCATTGGGCATGTCACCTGGCTTTTAAGTTTATTTCTTCTGTTGCTACTAAACCCAAAGGCACATTTAAAGGGGGCTTTAGTGGGGCGGGCGATAGCCCAGCGGGTAGGGCGTTTGCCTTGCACGTGGTCAGCCCATGCTGGCCGGGTTTGATTCCCGGCGTCCCGTATGGTCCCCCGAGCACCGCCAGGAGTAATTCCTGAGTGCAGAGCCAGGGAGTAACCCCTGAGCATCGCCAGGTGTGACCCAAAAAGAAAAAAAAGAAATAAATAAAAAATAAAGGGGCTTTAGTGATTTCCATTTCCAGACTTCTAACATATTAAACCTTTATTTATTTGTCAACACAGGACAACAGAAGTTGAGAGATATTCCAAATGTCTACATTTGACAATGCTCCACACTGGCCCTCTCCTCTCAATCCCACCAATGACTCTGACTATGCATATGACCTCATCTAGAATCAGAGACGTCTGAATCTGAGGCTTCTTATTCATGTGAGTAGCACAGGCCACATGTGCATTCTCTTCAAAAGCCCCCTTTAGTAGGCAATGTCATCATAAGCCTATTGTTTCATCAACTCCATGCCTGAGTGCATCCAATAAAACCCTGCATTTTTGAGATCATATCCTTGTGGGCTTTCTCTCCTCTTGTTCTTAATTTTTAGACTTGGTAAACATTGTTCTTCTTTTGCAGCTATTTCCCTTCAGTTTAATACTTAATTTCCCTTCCTTCTGGCAATTTCCTTCTTCTTGTTTTTTTTTTTATTGTATTTATATCTATGAAGTTGTGTGTGTGTATGAATGACAAAACATCTATCAAGCTTCGTCCCTGTGTCCTCCTCTTCAGGTATCAAGATCCCTAGGCTCCTATTCCTCTATTCAGTGGATCCTGACCAGTTCTTCATTATTCCCATTTAACCTTATTTACATACCAGATAACCAATTGGTGGAGTAATTACTACCTTTTGAAAGACACTCAAAAATGTTTGTGAAATTAATATAAATAAAAATTGAAAAGAAAACATGAAACTATTCTTATATGTGTTAATATTGAGACAGAATTCTATTTCAAATATATAAAATATTTTATATAATTAAAATGGCTATAGTTAATATTATGGCATTAATATAATGGCATTAATATAATGGCTTATTTAAATGGTGAAAATATGTCACATATTTCTTAATAATTTACAAGTTTCTCCCAAATATTTGAATAAATTCAAAAGCACAGTGGGAACCTGTACTAGAAAGTGAGCAGAAGACAACTTGAAGCAATTTATAGGAAAGACTTTTTAATTGTATATCTTTTTATTTGTATATCACGGTGGTATAATAAAATACTTAAAAAAATAAAATAAAAAAAATAAAAAAATAAAAAAATAAAATGTCAAAAAAAAGTCAATGGTCATATAAAAATGCTCTATTTAAATAAATAAATAGTGAAATAAATAAAAATAAGTAGTTAAATAAAAATTTAAACATATTGACTTTAATTATTGACTTTATCAATAATTAAGATTCTTAGTTCTTACACTAAATTTCTAGTTTACCAGACTAGAAATATTTGATTAAATAAACAATACCATAGTTTACTACTAGAAGAATGACCGAATTACCATTTTCTGAAGAGCAAGTAGATACTATTCATAAAACATAACATGGGAATAAACTTTAGCCAAGTATTCTGAACTTCTAAATCCCAAAGAAAGAAAACTAAGGATAAATATAACAATTACAGGGGCCGGGCGATAGTCCAGCGGGTAGGGCATTTGCCTTGCATGCGGCCAGCCCATGCCGGCCCAGGTTCGATCCCAGGAATCCCATATGGTCCCCTGAGCACCACCTGGAGTAATTTCTGAATGCAGAGCCAGGAGTAACCCCCTGAGCATTGCCAGGTGTGACCCAGAAAGCAAAAAATAAAAATAAAAACAATTAACAACTATAGGAATTTATTTTAGCATTACTCATTCCATTATTTTAACTATATAATGTGATCAGTGCGAAGACTCATTATTTTGTATACAAATAAGGAAAATAGACATATGCTGTAATCTAGTTAGTGAAATACAGATTTGGTAAAATAAGAAAAATTACTTAAATGCCCCTAAATGTTATATTTTAAATTATATATATACATACATATATAAGTATACGTGTATATAACATATATAATATATAATTGATATATATTATATATTACATTTTACCAAACAGTTCCTTTCGGGCTTGATTCACTTGTGCTACTTGTGCTGGGCACTACTCCTGGATCTGTGCTCAGGAGTTGAAAGTCATTGAACCAGAGTTCCTGCATGCAAAGCACAAGGTCCTTTGAACTATCTATTTGATTTTTCCCATACAATTATTATCCTGGACCCAAATGTGCAAAACTAGAATTAATGTGTTCATTCTGTTTTGTTTAATAACAACAGTTCTTTTATAAATTTTATTATATATCTTGATGAATAACTAAGACACAAACTATTTTTTATAAAAATTTGCCTGGGAGACAAAGTAAATTTTCAGTTTATAAGATATTTTGTATTAGTAAGAAATCCATGCATCACAGAAAATTATCACCATGGTGACCGTTCATTCCTTTTGTTGTTGTTGTTGCAGTTGTTCTGTGAACCGCACCTGTGATGATCGGCGGTCACTCAGGGACACACATGTAGTATCAGGGATTGAAACTATGTTAACCACATGCAAAGGAAGTACCTTAATCCTTGAACTAAATCTTTGGCCTGGCTGTACATTCGATATGCCAAATCGAGTAACAGTAACAGAAATGTGTACATTATAAATAGTGTAACTATTGTCACATTATTTAAAATTGGAAGTAAAGGGGACCTCCCTGTTCTTACTGACTTATATTGTTCCTTTCTCTTCAACTATATTACCATTCAAATATGTGTGCCCATTCCCTTTCATTTCCTTCTTTCTTTTTCCTCTGTTTCAATCACTTGCAAAAGCCAAAAAAAAAACTTTAATATGGGGCCAGAGTGATAGCACAGCATATAGGGCATGTGCCTTGCACATGGCTAACCTGGAGTTGGATCCCCAGCATCCCACATGGTCCCCCGAGCACTGCCAGGAGTAACTGAGTGCAGAACCAGGAGTAACCCCTGAGCACTGCCGGTTGTGACTCCCCCTCAAAAAAAAAAGCAACTTTATTATGCTTTATGCTGGAATCGACAAAGTCCTTGCCCTTAGAATATATAGAGGAGTAGATATTCACTTTGGTTTAATGCTATTTTTAAACTGAAGTTTAAATAACAGATTTATAAGATAGAGATGGTGACCTATGTGGAAATTCAGATATAGGTTTCTTTGGGCATGGTATTCAATAATGCTCACAGTGCATGCTAATAAAACTACTCCAAGTACTTAACGGAGTTAAAAAAAAAAAAAAAGCACACTCTATTGTTGCCAAAAGTGAAGAAATGTAACTCTCAACTCCCTTGCTGACTTTATTTCTAGTCAGCATTGATGCTCTACTTAAAAGAACAATTTTTTCAAACTGTTTTTTTTCAGTTATCCTACATTTCCGGAGAACATGCCATCAAGATGGAAGTTGGTGATTTTTTAAAACGTTTTGTGAACAAGAATTTTTTTATTTTTGGCCAAGTGATTGATACAATTTCTGACATGCACTAACTTTTGTTTATCATTTCCTTCAGTTATGATCTTTTTTTATGGCTTTAACAGTCCACAATGGACCTCCACTCATCTAATTATCTGGAATGGTATTTTTCAGCCTCATCATTAATGGTGTTTAAAACAACAATACAAACACACAAAATCAAATTTAATAAAAAAAAACTCATTGTTGTCTTATAGGCGGTTTAGGGACATCCTTGATATTAGCCTTCATCTTGCCGTTGACTGCATCACCACATGGTTCCCGCACCACCCGGAAGGTGCCATCCTATGGAGTAATTCCCTGAGGGATTCTGCTTGAAGCAAGAGGGTTTTACAGACACTGCTCCAAGGATGGAGTAGGGCAGCCCTAACAGGGGAACCATCTTCCCATAATTTGAAATTGGATGATTTGTTCTTCCATAGTTCCAAGCAGCTCAGGCTTGACTTTGGGTTGACTTTCCTCCCTTGAAGAGAGCATATGTTAATTGAGTTATACCTACTATAGTGCCTCAGGGACCCATCCAATTCCACAGGGGCACTCCCAATTCTCCCTGCTTATTTTTAGCTTCTCCTTTGGGTGTTACTTGCCCTGTTAATTGCATTGTTTCCCATTCTATCCCTGACCCCTCCTCCCCACTTCACGGAGCAGTTTTTCTGCCCCTTTCTCTGTTGTTTTCAATAGTCTTTTCTGGCCATCAGCTTGTGACCCATTCTTCTGTCTATCAGCCGGGAAAGGACAATTGGTCCTGAATACACCGCGGGACCTTGACACCCCTTCAAGTTTGATAATCAGAATTACCTCCAAAAGAAATAGTTTTATGGCTCAGGATCATTAAAGTCTTATTTCCAAAGCTATTCCTTTGAGACTTATGATATCTAATAAAATAAATTTTATAATTTGAGATTCTTCTAACGAGTTAGTGGACTTTTTGAGATTCTTCTAACAAGTTAGTGGACTTCCCAATGGGTAGGGTACCTCGTTGATGACATCCAACATCTAATCAACTATTATTTACATGGCTAAATACTCAAAATTAGTCAGTGGACCTGTTTGGAAATAAACTATTAGTATTTTTTGCAACATATCTTGTTAAACAAAATCGAAGAAAATACATACACCAGCCAACCATAGAAAAATGTCAACTTTGGATAATTTAAGAAAATGCTAAAGTACACTACAAGAATTCTCCCCCGACCCCAAAAGAAAATCCAAAAAGAAGTCCAAGGGGCCAGAGCGATAGTCCAGACAGTACGGTGTTTGCCTTGCACCTCAGTTGGTTCTGGCATCCCATATGGTCCCCGTGCACCTCCAGGGAGTAATTCCTAGCACAGAATCAGGAGTAACCCCTGAGCATTGCCGGGTGTGACAAAAAAAAAAAAGGTAAGTCCAAGATGTCAATTATTTGAACAGTTTTTGCACAGCCGTGAAAATTGTTTTGCATATGGAATGGTATTGAACAAAACTCTTTAAAATCCAAAAGTAAGTTACTGCCACCAGAGTTACCTGTGGGTTAAAGTTGACTGTGATCTGCTTTGTCTCTGGGTCTCGTTTCAGAAGTGACTGAGAAAGATTGTATTGCGACTTCTCTGACACTGTATCACACCAATCTTCATAGAGCCTTGTCTCATATCTGTAAGGATAAGAGTTTACAGTCACTTCAGAAATCACTTCCTACCTCCCCAAACCTGCCACCTATCAATATTTGATGAAAGAAACTGTATGACCAATTTATAACCCATAACATTTATATCTCTATGATAACATATCTATTAAAAAGTTCATTTGCACAACTACACTTTAATGAAAGCCCTTCACTTGTATCTGGTTTCTCTAACTGAAAAAAAAATCAAGAGTATGATTTTCACTTTTGAAACAAAAATAAATAGGCAGGAGCAATAGTACAGCTGGTAGATCTTTGCCTTGCATGCCGCCAACTGGGTTAGATCCCCAACATCACATAAGGTACCCCGAACACTGCCAGCAGTAATTCCTGGAGTGCAGAGCCAGGGGTAACCTCTGAGCATTGTTGGGTGTGACCCCCAAAAGCAAAAAATAAAATAAAATAAAATAGGAAATAGAAACAGTAATTAAAAAGTCTGCCCAAACACAAAAGCCCAGGTCCAGACGGATTCACTAGTGAACTCTACCAAACCTTTAGGAGGACCTACTGCCTGTCTGTTCAAGCTCTTCCAGGAAATAGAAGAAACAGAAACACTCCCAAACAGCTTCTATGAGGCACATATCACCCTGATACCCAAAGCAGGGAGAGACAACACAAAGAAAGAAACTACAGACCAATCTCCCTGATGAACACGGATGCTAAGATCTTCCAACAAAATACTAGCAAACAGAATCCAAAGACTCATCAAGAAGATTATACATCATGACCAAGTAGGATTCATCCCGGGAATGCAAGGGATGGTTCAACATTCGCAAGTCAATCAACATAATACATCATATCAATAAAAAGAAAAAGAAAAACCATATGATCCTATCAATAGATGCAGAGAAAGCATTTGATAAGATCCAGCACCCGTTCATGATTAAAACCCTCCAGAATATGGGAATTGAAGGGACTTTCCTCAAGATAGTTACAGCCATCTACCAAAAGCCCACAGCGAGCATCATTCTCAATGGGGAAAAGTTAAAAGCCTTCCCCCTGAGGTCAGGGACAAGACAAGGTTGTCCACTCTCACCCTTTTATTCAATATAGTACTGGAAGTACTTGTCATAGCAATCAGAGAAGAAAAGGACATCAAGGGCATCCAGATAGGCAAGGGAAGAAGTCAAGCTATCATTATTTGCAGATGACAAAATATTATACCTAGAGAACCCTAAACTCTCTACTCAAAAACTCCTAGAAACAATAGATGCATATAGTAGAGTGGCAGGATACAAAATCAACACCCAAAAAGTCGGTGGCTTTCCTATATACAAATAACAAAAGAGAAGAAAGGAATATTAAGGAAACAATTCCATTCACAATTGTGCCACAGAAAATCAAATACCTAGGGAATCAACTTACCCAAGTATGTAAAGGACCTGTACAAAGAAAACTAAAAGACACTGCTCCAAGAGAAAAAGAGGACACAAGGAAATGGAAACATATTCCCTGCTCATGGATGGGGAGAATCAACATTGTCAAAATGGTAATACCTCCTAGAGCTCTGTACAGATTCAATGCAGTCCCCTATAAAGATACCCATGACATTCTTCAAAGAAATTGACCAAATACTCCTGAAATTTATATGGAACAATAAACCCCCCAAGGATAGCTAAAGCAATCCTCGGGAAAAAGAAGATGGGAGGCATCACCTTTCCCAACTTCAAACTGTACTACAAGGCAGCAGTAATTAAAACAGCATGGTATTGGAATAAAAACAGACCTGTGGACCTATGGAATAGAATTGAGTATCCTGACACCCAACCTCAAACATATGGAGCTAGTTCCAGAGGCCCCATTCACTCTCAAGGGAACAAACATCTCTGAATGCAGCAGTTATGTATACCTAGGTCGGAAGTCAACATGATGAAAGACCTAGAACCTGAGCCAGGAGGAGAGAGAGCGGCATGGAATGCCTTCAAAGGCATCGAAGAAATAGCTAAAAGGACAAATAACCTCCAGCTCTGGGCACATCTCTTTGACTCCACCATTCTCCCTGCATTAACATATGCCTCAGAGACCTGGGCCCTACGAAAGCAGGATGAGAATGCTATTCGGGTCTCCCAAAGAGGAACTCAAAGAGCTATGCTTGGAATATCACGCCTCACTCAAGTGAGAGGAAGAATCCGGAGTTCCGACCTCCGTCGCCATTCCAGAATCAGGGGCGCTGTCTTGTTTGCCAAGGCATCGAAAATCAGATGGGCTGGACATGTAATGCGATTTGGAGATACCTGCTGGACTAGAGCCGTTACTGACTGGATCCCACAGGATGTCAAAAGATCACGTGGCCGCCCACCTACAAGATGGTCAGACTTCCTTGTCAAGACCCTGAAGAAATGGTTTGAGCCTCTTCATATTCCTGAATCAACCAGATGCCATTGGGCTACATTGGCACGTGATAGGGTCCATTGGAAATGTTACTGGCGCCCCCCCAGCAAATCGATGAATAACGGGATTCAAGTGAAGTGATCAAGTGATCAAGTGACATAATGTAGAAAGTGCACTTTATTGGTGTAGAGAGCATTAGGGGACTCTACGGCAGAGATTGATGAGGGAGTATGACAAGGAAAATATAAGGAAAAGTTTCATGGAAGCAGAGGTAAAGTGAGGTTTGACTGAGTTTCAGATGAATAGATGAAGGGGTAGAAAGTGTTCTCAGCTGAAGAAAAAATTGCTGAAGTCTAAAAGTGTCTGTGTGAGAGAGAGAAAGAGAGAGAGAGAGAGAGAGAGAGAGAGAAAGAGAGAGAAGAGGCAAAGTGCCTGCCATAGAGGGAGGCTGAGGGACAAGGGAGGGCATCAGGGGCACACTGATGGTGGGGAAATGGGCACTGGTGGAGGGATGGGTATCACTGAAACTCAAACATGAACATCTTTGTAACTGTATATCTCATGGTGGTATAATAAAAAATTCTTTTAAAAAATATAATAAAATAAAAGTGAGGTGCCAGAGTGATAGCCCAGTGGGTAGGGTGTTTGCCTTATGCCAGGCCGCCCATGCCGCCCAGGTTCGATCCCTGGCATCCCATATGGTCCCCGAGCACCGCCAGGAGTGATGCCTGAGTGCAGAGCCAGGAGAAACCCCTGAGCATTGCCGGGGTGACCCAAAAAGCAAAAAAATAAAAATTGAGAGACAACGGCAGACGGAAATACTGAGCAGAGAGTTTACACAGGTGTGATGTGAGGATGCAAGGCCAATATTAGAGAGGGAGGTGAAGGCCACATCAAAGAAAGCTTTTCACTTCACGTTGAGATGATAGAGTTAGTGATAAAAGTCCAAATCCACTTAAACTATTACATCAGATTTGATAACAATGTTAGACATATAGGCACTAGACTCACTGCAAAAACTTACGACATTTGAAAGAGGGAAGGTTATATGCCAGTATAAAATGTTCATGCTTATGTTTTCTCCATAAAATAACTCAGGAAGCATTCTTAAAATTGATTCTACATTTGAACATACTGAATTGTTGATTTCTGCTTAGTGAGCAGCTGCTATGGTTTTCTGAGATATTGATCAAGGAGCAACCCACTTTTACTACCTCAGCCAAGCAGTTCATGCACCCAATAAAACTACACTGGAAAAGTAACTGCATCTAGAATAGAGCCAAATTCTTTGGAGACTCTGTGTTTGCTTCCCAGAACACTGTTCTCATAAACATCATGGTTATAACATAAAGCGCAGAATGACATTTCACATTCCCAAGGGAACTGGTACAAATTCAGAACTACAAAAGGCACTGTTGGGGCCATGAAATTTTCAGACTACTAAAATCCCACAAACTGCTTACTTTTCCAGCAATGAGAGCATGTCTTCATATTTTTGTATCAGTTGCTTTCCTTCAGCAGATTCTAAGCATCTACTCAAATAGGAAAAATGACAGAATTAGAAGTCAAATTAATGATCTAGATAACAAATAACACTCTATAAAGAAAATATTTAATTCTTTCCTGGCCTACTTTACAAACGTCCTTAAATATCCTTCATTTTTCTTTACTTACTTTGAGGGCCTCCCAAAAGTTGCTTAGGGGTCCAGGGTAGGCTCAGTAATAATTCTTTTCCAGCTGGGCCTACACTTCAATGTGAGGGTGTACGGGCCTGGGTGTGCAATGCTGCTTGGATTCTGCAGTGTCAGAGATTACCCTGGTCACTCTCACAGCTCAAGGGTCTCTAGGACAGCATCAGAAATACTCGGGGGACCATGTGTTACCAGGGATTGAAAGTAGTCTGACTTCATGCTAGGCATATTCCCTGAACATTGCACTGACTTCCTGTAACTTCCAATTTTGCCCTGGGTATCGTCCACAGGCTACAAGAAGGGACCTAAACCTCCTGAAATGCAGGAGATAAAATGATTACAGAACTTTTCCCACACAACTCCAGTATCCATTGTCACTAAGTCTGGGCTGATTAAGTACAAAAAAAATTAAATTTATCAATATGTGAAAAATGGAAAATATATATAAAAAAGTCTATATAGTTTTTTGATTTAAGGAAAAAACTGTCGATACTTTATATAGAGAATATAATACAGTAACAGGTGTCTATACATATGATAGTAATGCCTATGTATCTATATGGAAATGGATATGTGTATATAGAGAGATCACTATCACTATCACTATCTATCACTATCTTCCCGTTAATCATCTATTTGCTAGAGCGGGCACCAATAATATCTCCATATGTCCTGTCTCATGCTAGTAGAACCCAAAGGCATCCGCTTGCTCCAGGAACATAAAGAGCCTCAAACAATTATATTAGGTCACGGGAATGACCTAATATAAATGTTACTGGTATTTGGCATATCAAATACTACACGAGCAGCTTGCCAAGCTTGCCGTGCGGGTGGCATACTGTTGTAGTCACCTCTAAAAAGCATTTATTGATGAACCGCGGCCGTTAGCGGCTGCGCGAGCCAGGCTGTGATAGTCTGGTCTGCTGGGTGGAGTTGTGACAAGAGGGAAGTCCGGATGTAGAAAATGGCGGGCCCCATGGAGTAGGGGAGGGTGTTCTGGCTTGTTGTGAGGTTCTGCTGGGGTGGCAGGCCAGGGCTAGAACCCGCCATGCCTCCCAGGCGCCTCACAAGCAGCTGGGCACAGGGAGAGCAAATAGCAGCTCTACCCCATGTCTGAGAGTCTCTGGTTCAGCATACCTGGGCAGGATTGAAAAAAACAAACTACTGCAGGGTGGCTATCGATGATCCGGGCTGTGATAGAGAGATCATGTATATAAATATAAACACTGTCATAGACAAAACATGTTTCCCTTTCAGTGATACACATAGGTTGATATGAGAAATCCTGCCTCACTGTTATGCTTGCATAAAGTTCTCTATCACCACTTACACCCTCAAATGTACACAATACTCACATACAGTCGTAGGCACACACACAGGTTTTCAAGAGTCCTGAGGATCACAGAGGAGAGTAAAAACAGTCTTGTCAAAGCACCATTGCCCACAGCATCTACCCTGGCTATGACACTCTTTTGAATAAAAAAAATGAGACTCTACCTGCTGGGAAAATTGGTCAAATACCTGTAATTTCCAGAAACATGCACTTTGTGTCAAAGGGTCTGTTTTTAATTTTTTCTTCTAGAAAGGCAAAATCACTTATTGCAAAATAAAATATTTTTAGCCTTATTTTTCTCTTTAAACCAACACAGGGTTTCTTTTCAAGATGCCCTGAGCTTTCAATATAAGCTACATGCTTACAGATTAAGTTCTGACTTTGTTAAATATTCCTTAAGTTCCTCAGTTCCTTTTCATGACAATGCAACAAATACATCTGTTTCTGTTGGGAAGCAAGGAAAAGTGGAAAGAACTTCAAATCAGGTAGGTAGCATTACACCCAAAAAGTTTTATAAGCCCAATGGGATCTCAGTTTCATGTATGGCAAAGATTGAGGTGAGAATAAAAAAAATGCATTTTCTAACAAAAATCACAGGAATAGATGTAATGAATCTCCATTCCAATTATACTTCACTTCACTTGAGAAACTTAAAAAATATAATGAATACATTCAGAATTCCTCTTGGAACCAGACATCCCTCTACCCACTCCCCAGTGGCATCCAGTCAGGAGGAGAGTTAGTTAATGATGATGGCTGTCTCCATATTTAGGAATCACCTCAGTTAAAAGAAAACCATCTCATCCAAAGCTCCATGTTTGACCACCTCATCAAATTCTCCCACCCTTCAATTGTCCACCCTATAACCCTCTGATTTCTGTTTTATACATAAACAAATAACTACAAACCTGCTCTCTTTTTATATTTTTGACTCTTTTCTTTAAAAAAAAGTATACATAAAGGAAGATAATATAGCATTTTACATTAACTTCTTTCACTTAGCATAATATTCTCATGATTCAATAATTTATAAAGAACAGGATTTTATTCTTTTTATGTCCAAATAGTGTTTCATTTTATGTATAAATAAGTATGTAAATGTACATATATTTATATTATTATAAATTTTCTCCCATCCATTTATCCACCAATGCTTTTTAGTTGTTTCCGTGTCTTGACTCTTGCATATGAAGATACTATGAACATAGTGTACAGACATTTCTTTGACATTAATGTAATCAGTTTTTTCCCAAATATATGCACCAATGTGGAATTTTTTAAACATATATTTCTATTTTTAATTGGGAGTGGACTTACATATTGGTATAGTGACTACATTGATTCACTAATCCTACCAGGGTTCCTTTTTTCCATATAACCTTTACTAGTATTTGTTATATATTGTCATTTTATGACAGCTATTTTAATAGGCATAATTTTGTTGATCGTGTAATTTCAATTTGCATTTCCCTGATTATCAGTGATATCAAACACTTTTTCATGTATCAAAGTGTTTAATAATGCTACTTGGGCTGAGGTGTCTTTGAGAAACTTATAGTGCAAAAAGAAACCCTGGTGATTTCAATTAAAAGCACTCCAATTCCAGTGCTTGTTTTGTTGGTCAAAGCTGGCAACCAGACACCTGGACCCTGTGGGACTTGCCCAGCTGAGTGCCAAGATGAAGGCTCAATCTCTGAGACTTTCTGTAATTGATCCCTACCCCCAGAACATAGTTTTCAGACCTCCCAGAATCATGAGGCCACATTAGCCTCATGAGTGTGATATTCCTACGTCAGAAGCTCACAGTCAGCACACAATGGATTGCCAGTAATTCACAGACTTGAGAGGGAACTTCACTGGCCATAAACACAGTGGCATATGTTAACACAAACCTAGGTAATATAATGGTTAAAAAACACCAGGAAAAAAGTCACAAAGGTGATCATAGTAGTATAAATCATTGAAATCTAAGTTATATTCAGAGAAGTGGAATGGTTAATGAGATTAAAAGTCTCTCTCTAAGCAAACAACAAAATTGACCGGAAAGCAGGGGAGAAGGACGAGCAACACACATATGATTCCTTCAGAGATCTCCATGGCAGGGAGTGAAGGGTTACGGATCAAAATTGTTCAGGTCTAGACCGTAGAGAACCAGGAAAGCAGTTTAGAACCCACCAAACTCATTGAGTGACATATCCCAGAAGACATTCCCAGTAGTAACCAGCTCTACAACCTCTCAGGCAAGGAAATATTGTTCAGAGATAATATGCTGAGAAAGTTCAATGAGCTCAAAGAAACAATGGTACAGGGAGTCAATAAAGCACAGTTTTATCACTTCTATGCAAGCAAATGAGAAAACTACGATCAGAAGTGGTAGAACTAAAGAATGCGATAAATGAAATAAAAAAAACAGTGGAAATTCTGGACACATGAGGATAAAATCAGTGAGCTTGAAGATGAGATGTAGGAAACTTCTAAGGTAGTACTGAAGATAAGAAAAAATGTCCCAAAATAAATGGATAGCATACAAGATAATTATGGGATGAGCTCAAGAAGAACAACGTAAGAATAACTGGAGTTCCTGAGGAAGAGGAAGGTTATGTTGATGAGGAATTATTAGTCAAAGAAATCAAAGCTGAGAAATTCCCAAAGTTGAGAAGTGCATGTGACAAGATTCAAGAGGCCTAAATGGTCCCAATCAAGAGAGACTCAAACAAAAAATATCATAATGAGAATGATGGCAGACCATAATCAAAATGATAAAAGTAAAAAAAAAAAAGAGAGAGAAAATGAAAGCAGCAGATCAGGGGCCAGAAAGTTGGATTAGTTTTCTGGCTGATTCTTCTACTCTGTCTCTTTTTTGATGTATTTAAACCATTGATTTTTGCTGGACTATCACTCCAGCCCCTGATCTGCTGTCATTCATTTCTGTCAGTCATTTGTTAAAGCACAATGACCCTCCTTAGCAAATGCTGAATCTGTTGGCAATTTGATCTTGGACTAGAGTATCCAAAAAATATGAAGATAAAATTTCTGATATATCTAGGCCTCTTAGTCTATTGATGTAGCAGTCTAAGTTATCTAAGACATTTTTTAATTGTTGAATTAGAAATTCTTTTCATGCTGCAAATAAGTTTGCCTTTCTACAACACTCAAAATCCAGAACAGAAGAAAATGTCGAAAATAACCTTACCTTCGAGGAATAAGATACTCACGGGTGTGTGATGTGTCTGAGGTTGTTGAAGGGACCCTGTATGCGCTGCCTCAGTTCCTGTGCCCAGCGGAGACCACCTGCCACAGTAGGCATATTCTTGTGGACAGAGGAGAACCCTGAGGACATGGCACATTCTGATTGAAATGAAGCTCCAGACCCCAGTCCCGCTCCCCTCAGAAACACCTCCCCTGTTACCTTCACTTTCAGCCCCATTTATTTCACATGCTAAAGTTGTAAAGTTGCCTGGAGATGTTCCCCCAACATCATCATACTTAGCTAATGGGCAAGAAAAAGAGTGCTCCATGAGAGGAAATACTCAACAGAACTGAGGATGTGAGTTCCAAGGCCAGTTCTGACACTGACTGGTTCTGTAGCTTTATTTCAGGTGACTTTTAAATTGACTGTACATTAGCATCACCAGAGCTCTTTAAGCATATTGCTAGCTGGTTTGACTTTAGCCATACTGAGTTAGCAAGGAAGAAAAACATCTGTATTTTTAAAAGATCTCTCAAGATGATTTCAATTGTATAGTCAGCTTTGAAGAACACTGCCTTAAACAGACATCTTGGTATCCCTGGGTCCCACCTTTACATCCATGATTTTTTCAAGTTTAATAGTTATGAGATTTAGGGGCGGAGTGATAGCCCAGCGGGTAAGGGTGTTTGCCTTGCACGCAGCCGGCCTGTGCCGGCCTGGGTTCGATCCCTTGGCATCCCCATATGGTCCCCCGAGCACCGCCAGGAGTGGTTCCCTGAGTGCAGAGCCAGGAGTAGCCCCTGAGCATTGCCGGGTGTGACCCAAAAAACAGAAAAAAAAAATAGTTATGAGATTAGTTTTTTTTTAATTATTTATTTCTAGCATTTCTGGTAAAAAGGGGAAGATTGAGTCACAATCAGCTATAATTTCTAACTAGCAATTAAAACTGTATGTGGTGTCTTCCTTTAGTTTACCATGACTCTACCACTTCCTGGTGTTCAGCACAGGATCATTTTACACTTACATGGTGTACCAGAATTCTGAGATGACAGCCAATGACTCTCACATTCATGTATTTCCTTTTTTAAGATTACCTTTCAATGGAACAATGTGCTAAAAATTGTCGAGGGTACTAATGCCAACCTAGAACTGAGCATTAAATAGAGGCAAAAAAGATACACATGACAACCCTTTTAATGTATGTTCTGTAATCCATAGTCTGGGGGGAAGGGAAAGAGAAAGAGAGAGAAACGGAAAGAAATAAAGAACCTGCCATGGAGGAGGGCTGGGGAGAGGGGGAGGAAACCGGGGGTGGTGGTGGGAGATGGGCACTGGTGGAGGGATGGGTGCTGGAACACTGTATGACCAAAACCCAAATATGAACTTTTTAATTGTATATCTTTGTAATTGTAAAAATAAAAAAAAATTTTAAAAATTTAAAAAAATTGAAAAAAAAAGATTACCTTTCAGAGGAAGGCCTGATTTAATCAGACAGTCTTTAAAAATAGTTTTCTGAGGTAAAAACAAAGATTTGAAACAGTAGAAAGGATTTGGGTACCATTCCTGGCTGAAATAGAGGTGACCAAAGAAAAAAGGAATGTAAGTAGTTTCTAGTGGTTGACAGAACACCCCTTCCCTAGTTGGCAACCAACAAAAGAGATGGGGACCTCAGTTCTACATTGCATTCTACTAAAGAATTGGAAGTGGGTTTTAGTTTTGAAGTGGGTTTTCACCCAGACTCCAGAGCCTCCATTAGTCAACCACGCAGCTTGAATAATATCTTGATTTCAGCTTTGCTATGATACTCAGAGGAACACCAAACAGATAAAAGATAGGTGTAGCTTTAAGTCACCGACATGGACATAGTTTGTTATATAACCATGTAATAGCTTCGAGACATGCAGTTTTTCAAATTCTGTATCACATTGTAAGTAGCCAAGCTGTTCATTTCACATTAAAGTGAGGTCAACACTTCTCTGGGTTTTTGTCTCAGAATCTTTGTCTTTGCCTCAGAAAACAAAATGAAAGTAAGTTTTAAATCTTTTAACCTGAAAATTGCTTAAAGACAGGGGTTAAGTACAGAAGTTAAGGTGCTTGCCTTGCGGAAGGCCAACCCCAGCACCACATGGAACCCTGAGGACCAATGGATTGTTCCCAACCATAGAGCTTGGGTAGCTCCCAAGAGGCATCAAGCACATTCAATACTCCTCCCCAAGTAATACACAAGCTGGTATGTTACCCTTATTTTTAAAAATCTTAGAAACATTTTCATTGCTCAAATAATAAAAAGTTCAGATTCCTTAGTACAGTACACAGCACCCCACTACCTGGCGTCATACTCCACAGCCGACCTATTCCCTCAAGTGAATCTTGTTAGCTGTAATCATGTCCAATTTCTTATCTGTCATATCCTTTTTTTATCTTTGTTTGGAAATCTTTGGGGATTAGTTATCAGTTTCCCCACGCTTCCATGGCTACTATTTCATAAACTTTTGCCAAATCTCCAAGTAATAATTCTCTTGTTTATTCTGGTGCTCAGGGATTACTTTGAAACAGGGTCAACTGCATGTAAGAGAAATACCTAAAGCCCAGTTCCTACTCTCTGGCTCTAACTAGTCTTATATTGTTAGATTTTATAACCCAATTGAACTTGTAGTTTGCTGTGTGTTACTGCTAACTGTTCGTGCCTTAAATGCCTTGAAAAAATCCTATCCCTCTACACAAGTGCCCAGGGGCATGTAGCAAAGATTCAAGGTCTGTTGGTAAACTAAATTGAACCAGTATTTGCTTTTGATCAGATAAGATAGAGTGAATATATCACACCTAGACAGAGCAGACCCTTTGCTAAGATACTGTTTTTTTTTCCCTTCAGAAGCATAGTCAGTGTGGAATTGGGAAGTATAAGAAACTTTTTCCAGTGACAATGATGGCTGAAGGGATCGCTCTGGATGGGAGATGTGTGCTGACAGTGGGTTAAAGACCAAACATGATGGCCTCTCAGTATCTGCATTGAAAACCACAGTGTCCAAAAGCAGAGAGAGAAAAAAGACAAAAGGGCCTGCCACAGAGGCAGGCTGGGGGGGTGGGGGGTTGCAGGACATACACTGGGACATTGGTGGTAGAAATATACACTGGTGGAAGGATGAATGTTAGGATTATATGACTTAAACCCAATCATGAGAGGAGCTTTATAACTGTATATCTCGCGATTCAATAAAATAATAGTAAAATTAATTAATCAAATGAAAAAAGAAACTTTTTATTAGGCATCTAATAATCTATTGTGGAATTGAAATATGTTGAATATTAGTGTAGCAACTTTGATCAAGAGTCAACTCAAATATTATTCTACCCACCGTTCTACCATCACCTAAGATAGTCTGAATTTTAAGCAGGTAGATTATACTTGTTTTTCTTAAGGAAAGTTGTATATACATGGTCAATATTTAATAAGCAGAGCAGGAATTATTTGTTTCCTTTATGGTAAGCTCATTCTCCAGCCATATGCCCTTTGTAACAAACCTACCAATTTCAGCCTCCTCCTGGACATGTTGACTGTAGATTGTTCTCACAGCATCCAGGTCTTTGCTGAACATTTGGATGAGCATGAAATATTTATCAGATGCATCCCGTGCTATGAGGGGTCTTTTGAGGAGATTTCCTGCTATATCCAGAAGCTGCAGAGTAGGTGGTAGAAGAAATCTAATCACATATTTTGCCTTTCCAATATTACATACATTTATTTCCTTGTTTTTACTTCCTTATGCCTACACATGTACACAAACTAATGAAGGCTGAAAGTTTGGCTCACATAGTTTTCTAAAATACCATCAATCCACCCATTTCTGGTAGAAGCCTCTTTATCAATTTCCTATAATCCTTTTATTTTAAATGTATGTATATTTTCAGTGGCTGA
>JAJIBD010015143.1:0-19339 GCA_021461705.1 Cryptotis parvus
GAAACAGTAATGTCTTTTAATGCACTGCATTCCACGAAGAGCAGGAAGGTTTGGTGGGAGGGAGAGATAAAGAGGAGAGAAATGACATACAGAACCCGCCAAGTGGTTGAGGTGTGGGAGGGGGAGGGAGGTGGGGACATTGGTGATGGGAGATGGATTTGGGTGGAGGGATGGGTGTTGGAACACTGTAGAACCAAAACTCTACATGAGCATCTTTCAATTGTATGTCTAAAATGGTGTAATAATATTTGGGGGGGAAAAATAATAAAATAAAATTAAATTTAAAAAAAAGCTTTCTCATTTTTAAAACCGAGGAGAGACAGAGACAGAGAGAGACAGAGAGAGAGAGAGAGAGAAGAGAGATGGGGAACCTGCCATAGAGGCAGGCTAGGTGATGGGGAAAGAATTGGGGACTTTGGTAGTGGGAAATAGGCACTGGTGGAGGGGATGGGTGCTGGAACATTGTATGACCAAAGCCCAAACATGCACTTCTTTGTAATTGTATATCTCACGGTGGTATAATAAAATATTAATAAATAAATAAATAAATAAATTAATAAATTCAAAAAAGAAACCCTCCCCTTCTGCTGGCAGGACCAGGGAGCAGGATTAAGGGCCATGCTACTCTCTAGGTGGTCCCATATCACTGTAGCAGCCTTTGGTGCTTACTCACACAGATTTCATTCTTTGAGATCTGACAAGAGCCAGCCACCAAGAGGGAGAAACAAATACACACTTCAATAGGACTTTGTTTAATAATTTTTGAGGTCCATAGACCCTCTGAAATACAGATGGAAAAGCTCCTTAGTGGATAGAATGTGCTTAGAGCACCAGTAAGACTAGCTACCCCACTAAGCTAACTCTGGCTGCTGCAATGCCTAGGTCACAAATCTCTGTGCATAACCTTGTTCCCATTCACCATTGTCGCTGACATTAATAAAACTACAGTTCTGCTGGTTAATATGCCCACATTTCCTGTGATGCTTTGTAACTGAAGATCTCTAAATATAACATGGCCAGAAAGAAGAAAATGTTTTAGTACAGTGATCAAGGCAGGGGCTGGAGAGAGAAGACGGGGATTAAGGATTTTACTTTGCATGTGAGGAGCCTGTTTGTCCCCAAGCACTGCCAGCAGTGATCCTGAGCCTACAGCCAGTTGTAGGCCCTGAGAACCACCAGGTGTGGCACATAAATAATAGTAGTAGTAGTAGTAGTAGTAGTAGTAGTAGTAGTAGTAGTAGTAATAATAATCACTGTATCACTGTATCATTGTCTTCCTGTTCATCATCGATTTGCTCGAGCAGGCACCAGTAACATCTCCATATGACGCGTCTCATGCAAGTAGAGCCCAAAGGGCACCTGCTTGCTCCAGGAACATAAAGAGCCTCAAACCATTCCATCAGGTCATGGGAATGAGGTCTATAATTGTTACTGGTATTTGGCATATCAAATAACGACATGGGTAGCTTGCCAGGCTCTGCCGTAGGGTAGCATATTCTTGTAGTCATCTCCAAATCCAGCATTTATTGATGAACTGTGCAGCCCCTTGCTTAATAATAATTCTTATTATAAGTTATCACTGCATCACTGTCTTCCTGTTCATCATCGATTTGCTCGAGCAGGCACCAGTAACATCTCCATATGACCTGTCTCATGCAAGTAGAACCCAAAGGGCACCTGCTTGCTCCAAACCATTCCATCAGGTCTCAAACCATTCCATCAGGTCATGGGAATGAGGTCTATAATTGTAATCCAGTAACTTATATATAGCTTCCTGGAAATTTATATAGATATATTTATATACTTATATAAACTTATACATATATGTAAATTTTCAGGATAATCTATTCCCATCACTCAGAGAGTGAGTGACTATGAGGGTCTATGGAACTATGAGGGTCTCTCACTGAAAGGGCTAATGGTGTTGAACTGAATCCTCCACCATGAATCTGTAACTCATTACCTCTTTAGAAAAAAAAAACCCTACACTAAAATTGATGTAATTAAGGGTAAAGAAACTTACTTTACAGACCTTATTCTACCAGGCAGAAAAAGCAAATACTAATGAATGAATTTCCAAGTTCCTCTTCCTTGCTAAGTAAGTTCCCTTCCCATAACTAAAAGAATGAAAATACCACTTAAATGAAAATATTTGAAGGGTTATCAGAAGCCAGCTACTGTAAGAACTGAAATATAGGGCCAGGGGAGATGGCCAAAGGGCTGCAGCTCACACAATGCATGAACGAAGTCCCAGGCCACCCATCCCCAGAAGTGGCCCGTGAGCACCACCACGTATGACCCCATGCACCCCTACCCAACCCCCAAAAAATGGAAAAGGGGGAAGAACAGAGAGATAGTACAGGGATGAGGCACATGCCTTGCACATGGCCAGCCCAGAATCAATCCCTGGCACCATATATGGTCTTCTAAGGACTCCCAGGATTGATCCCAGAAAACAGAGACAGGAAAAGCCCTGAGTTCCACTGGGCATGGCCCCAAACCCAAAATTTAAAAAAAAAAAAAAACTTTTTTTTAAAAAAAGTGGAGGTGGATAAATAGTTGTGGAATGCAGAATAAATCGTTAAGCTTCTCAGGGTACCCAAATAACCTCAAGTCAGAGTAGGAAAATTGCAATATTGACTGAAAATGCTTTTCAGAGCACGGGGCACAAAGAGCCAGTACAGCCGCTGTTTGCCTTGCACGAGGCAAACCCCGAATTTAATCCCTGGCACTAGAGGGTTCCCCAAACTGGTCAGGAGTGACTGCAGTCTAGAGCCAATGGTAAGCCGTGAGAACTACAGAGGTGTGATCTCAAAACAAAATTAACAGAAAGGATCAATGATATATTAAGGGCTGTTGAGCACTTGCTTTGCACGTGAGAGGCTCGAGGTTCAGTCACTGGCACAACAAAAAAAAGATAATGAATTCGAGGGGCTCCCCGCCCAGAGGCTGGGCAGCAAATCCTGCCTGCTTATTGGGCCCTCGTAGAACACCACCCTTAGCGTCATCTCCAGCACCTTGAGACAGCAAGCCGCCCACAACAGGCTGAGACGGTACTGGAGTTAAGGAGCTTGCTCTGCGCATCTCGACCCCCGCATAGGGTCCTGAGCCTCGCCAGGTGGGACACCTGAGTACAGAACACGGGGTAATCGCTGAGCACTGCACGATGTAGCCCAATCCCTGCTCCCCTGGAAGATTACACATACAGAGGCCAGACCTATAGTTCCGCGGGAAGGGCGTTTGCCTTGAACCTAGGTTCGATCCCTGACATCCCATACGGTCCCCGAGCACCACCAGGAGTAATTCCTGAGTGCAGAGCCAGGAGTAACCCCTGGCCAAAAAAAGCAAATTAAGAAAAAAAATATATATACAGGTGTGTTCCAGTAAAGATTCCCAGACTGCTCCGGCTGTAACAAGCTAGGGAGGAAGGAGTGAGTTGAAGGCAACGTTTCCCCACTAGGTGGTGCTGCACGTTAAAACTTCCTCGGTCGTTCAGCCCCGCAAAGATCTCGGCAGCACGACGGCCACGGACCCCTCCCTAAAGGAACGGAGTCGCTGTCGCAAACCGCTTATTGATAACTGCCCAACGCAGTTAGCACTGGACGGCCCGCCACCGCGCCGACAGGGAGGGGCCGTGACGGCCCCGTTCGCCGCTGCCAACCAGCACGAATTCAGGCCGGACCCGCCACCTGAGTGACCAGCATCCGGTGACCCTAAGGAAGCATCTTGCACAACGAAACTCGTTCTGTTTGTCGTCCGTTGGCGACTTCCATAGACGATGGTGGAATTTAAACCGAAGGAAGATAACCGCGGCCACCAAGCGTCCGACGGGGCAGGTGCCCGGTGACCAAGCGCAGCAGCGTCCAGACGTGAGGCCAAAGGTCAAGTGGGCCCACTCCAGGGAGCTGCCCATCCCTCCCACCCCGCCGTCTGCGCCGCCGAGCCTCGCCCTCCTCCCGCGTGGCGGGACCCCCCACACTCACCATGGCCGCCAGGCTCGGCCTCGGAGCCCACAGCGCCGCCAAGAAGCGCCGCGCCGGCCCCCCTAGCGCCCGCGCCGCCGCCATGACCGCCGGCCTGGGCTGCCCGGCGCGCTGCCTGCCTGATGCCCGCCGCCCCCGCAGCCGGCAACACGCGGGCAGCGCCGAGCTCAAGTCTGGCCGCTCCGCGACAGCCGCGCCCCGTGGCGCCGCCGGAGCACGGGAAGGCACCCCGCACCCCCCTAACCCCCGATCCTCTGCTCCGTCCGCCAACTCCGCGGGCAGCTGGGCGGGCAGGCCCCCCGCACCGCCCCGTAGGCCTCCCGCAGGCCCCGCAAGTCCCCCTCACGCCCACGTAGGCCTCCCCTGCAAGGCCCCGCACGCCCCCGTAGGCCCTCCCGCAGGCCTCCGCAAGTCCCCGCAGGTTCCCCGCACGCCCACTTAGACCTCCCGCAAGGCCCCGCAGGCCTCCCGCCGGCCCCCCGCATGGCCTCGCACGTCCCCCTCCCCGTACGCTCGCTCCCCGGCCCCCCGCAATTCCCTGCAGGTCCCCGCACGCACACGTAGGCCTCCCGCAGGGGCCCCGCAAGTCCCCTCATGTCCCCCACCGCAGGCGCTGTGAGTCCTTTCCCGCTCCTGCCCGCGCACAAGCGAATTTGGGGACGTGTGGGGCTGGTAACTGGGCACTGAGTTTCCCCTGTCTTAGGCTTGGCACCCCTAACCCATGTCCCTGCCTCAGGTCATTCGATCGCTGGGGACCCGCGGCACAGAGCTTCTCACGCTGATTAGAATTAAGCATCTCCCCAAATTTTTGGCGTTGACGTAGCTGCCAAGACTCCCAGCAAGCCTCATCTTCAGTATTTGCTAGGTACTTATTCGAGGCTAGACGCTCAGGCTCCCTCGGAAGCTCTAGAAAAGGAGCACTGATGCAGGAGCGTTAGAAGGCAGCTCACCTCTTCGGGGAGGAGGGTGTTGGAGCGAGACCAGAGTAGTATCCTCCCCCATCCTTTACATGTGTTTATTAATATTTTTTTGCCTTTATACCTTGCGATGTGATTCACATATCACACCCCTTTCATTGCTGTGTTGAATCCTGCACCAGGGCTTGCCACATAGGAGGCACGTGTGTTCCCAGCCAAAACTTAACACTTTAAAAGTATTGGCACGTTGGTACTGGACTTGATGTGGTAACACTGAGCCCCTAAAACATCAACATCTGTAGTGATACAAACCAATGTTACCTCAAACGCACTTCTTTTTTTCCAAAATTTTATTTCATTAAAGCACCATGAATTACAAAGTTATTCGTAGTTAGGTTTCTGACATACAATGTTCTATCACCAATCCCACTACCAGTGTTCCCCTCGGGCCTCCCCATCCCAGCCCCAGTCTACCATCTTGACAGGCACCTTTTAAATCTGGTTATTAGATTTTCGGTCTTGTGATTTCAGTGTTGTGACTTGGTGGTTTGGATATTCATCTCTATCACATTTAATTTTTTTGTTGTTGTTTTTGGGGTGGTCACACCCAGCGATGCTCAGAGGTTACTCCTGGCTCTGCACTCAGGAATTACTCCTGGCAGTGCTCGGGGGACTATATGGGATTCTGGGGTTGGAACCTGGGTTGGCTGCATGCAAGGCAAACGCCCTACCCACTGTGCTATTGCTCTTGCCCCAAATTTAATATTTTTAAATTAAAACATACAGCGGCTGTGGAGAGAATGGTTTGAAGAGCTGCCTTTGCATGTGACTGGCTCTGGTTCCCTCCAGGGCGTAGCTTATCCCTGACCATAACCAGGTGTGACCTGAGCACAGGCAGGAGTAGCCTTTGAACACCACTGGGTGTAGAACCTTCCAAATAATAAAATGCTCAGTTCTGGTGTGTGGATTCAGAGCACATGTATGAGATGTGAGGTTCTAGGTCATACCCCTCTCAGCACAGACCTCCTCCCCAAATTTAATAGAATGCCCTATTCAATACATTCATTTATATCCTTAAAGCTTCCTTACTTTAGCAAATGAGTGTAAGAGATTTTGTAGAGGATATAGTATACTAGAGAACGTTGTAAGTCACTCTGCTCCCACCTCCAGCCCCCAAATATTCAACTGTCTGGCCCATACTGCCTGAGACAGTATAATCAGGAGTGACTCCTGGGATCTCTGAGCACTGCTTGGGAGACCCCAAAACAAATCATTAAATGAATTCAAATTAGCAGTTGTCCTACCAGGAGAGACCAAGCCGCATTTATTTCCTACATAACCTTTTGCTTCAAAATAGCCTAAAATTGGGTCCCATGGCCCAACCCATCACGTCTTTGCTTGCCCACTGCAAAGATTTAACCATTTTAAGAGAAAACCTCAGGGTAGGAATCTCGCAGGAGGCCCTGATTAAATGTTACTGGTCTCAGGCATTATCTAAGACACTAGTTTCTTTTGTGTGATGTCTCTGGTGGATGGAGACTAGGGGTGCAATTAACAATAATAGTTTCTGTATTTACGGTGATTGGATCGGGAAAAATATTCTACAAACTTGGCTATTTTAGTAGATGTCAAATACAGCTGAGAGACCCCCTCCATTTCCTTCCTTAACTACCACTGTCTCAGAGCAGCCAAGATACAGCAGCAGCAGCACAAGACGCTGCAGGGACTGGGTAAGTGGTAACGTCCACCATGATGGGCCAAGATGGCTCTGACCTCATGTGCCACCTCTCCCACTAACAGGACGCCAGTCCCTCAGTGGAGAGTTACTGGGAGCCTCTACAGTGGGACGCACCTGGAAAGGCATTATGCTCTAAGAAACCTTGCGTCTGGGACACTGCCTGGCCAAAAGAGGGCCCACACAGCCGGTGCCCGGATTATCACCTGCGGGAGCATCCTTTCAGACTCAACGCGTGCTCCTCTGTTCTTCGCTCCTTCTGTCTACGGCCCTGTGGTACTTCTGCAGCTTTCGATACACGACTCTTTAGGGACGGAGGTGGGGTTGCGCGCTGAGGCTGGAGAAGGTGGGCTCAGAACTTATTGGCTGCCGAGGCTGCCCTGCCGCTAGGAGGGAGCAAGCCGCCTCTGGAGCTGATCTTGCTGGGCTGCTGCTTTACATTGAAGAGCATTCATCCATGCAGTGCTTGAGGAGTTAAGAATAAAAGGTCTGAATTTCTGTCTCTGGTGGCTGGCACTGCTGAGGGTCTATTCTCCATACAGGTAAAGTCCCGTGAGCAATGGTACCCAGGGCTCTTGGCCTGGGTCAGCCAGTGCTTCACGCATGCACGCACACACCCAATATGTTAACGTGCATGAAACGCCCTTGGCAGAATATCTCCCACTCTGGAACTCTCACCCCATGAAAACTATATTATGCCAAAAACACAACTAAAGAACACAGGTTAGGAAACTAATGCTAAACCTATGGTTAAGGACAGTGAGGAAACTCATCTCGGATTCTAATAGAATTCGGAGTGCTTTAGGAAGTGACCGACTCTATCTCAAACACTAGAAATGTGAAAGTAAATTATCTGGGCCTGAGAGATAATACAGTGGATAAGGCACTTGCCTCTTGCATGCAGATGATAAAAGTTTGAAACCTGGCACCACATGTGGTCCCCCAAGCCCCTTTAGAAGTGATCCCTGAGAGCCAGAGAGATAGCACAGCAGGTAGGGTGCTTGGTTTTCACACTGATGATCAGGTTCAATCCTAGTACCCAATAGGGTCCTCTGAGCCACCAGAAGTGATACCTGAGCAACGTCAGGTGTGGCTCCAAAACAAAACAAAAAAAATTATCCCTGAACACAGATGGGCCGAGATGTACGCTCTGAGCACTGCCAGTATGGCCCAAAGATAAAAAATTTTAATAAAAGACAAAAGTAGTATCATGTAGTCAACTGTCATAATTTAAACAATATTTTAACTTTTATAATTTAATATTTGTTTTGTTAGTTTTTTATTTTTGTTTTGGGCCACACCCAGCAATGCCCAGCTCTAGCTCTGCCCTCAAAAATTACTCCTGACGGTGCTCAGGGGACCATATGGGATGCCAGGGATTGAACCCTGGTAAGCTGAATCCAAGGCAAACACTTTACCCGCTATCTCCTAAAGAATGATTTAAAACAGCTTTTCAGTGCCAGGAGAAGGATCAAAGGCTCGTGCTTTGCCACAACCACTCACTGGGCAGGGAGGAGCCCAAGCACTGCCAGGTATGACCCTTTCCCAAAAGAACTTAAGTTTGTATAACTGCATGTTTTCGCTTGTCTAGAGATGTCCTTAATTAAGACTAAGGTCAGCAACAAACCTGGCAGCAGCAGGAAGTTTTTAATATTCGCTTAATGCAACTTGGATAGATAAGTATGACTGAAATAATGACACTTCAGAACAGATCTGATAGGAGCAGAGACAGCAGGGGGTTAATGTCCTTGTCATGCACAGGGCTGACCAGTCAAATCCCAGCACCTATGTCATCCCCTGAGCACCACCAGGAAGAACCTCTGAGTACTGAGCCGAGTAGCCCCTAAGGAGTGTGGCGCAAACCATTCCCTCCCCAAGTAATATATAAATAAAGACTTGAGAATAAATAACTTTAGTTACTAAACTCCTATATATGCTACATATAAAATATATATAGTATATATGCTTACATATATACTATACATAAATATTTAAACTTTAATTATATTTATTTTCTTCTGATATAAATATCAGGAGCAAATAATTACATTGCTCTACCCAGAAACTACATACCTACATCAAATCTTTTTTTTTTTTTTTGGGTGGAAACACACCCGGTAATACTCAGGGGTTACTCCTGGCAGTGCTCCAGGGATCATATGGGATGCTGGAGACCGAACCCGGATAAGTTGCAAACAAGGCACAACGCCCTTCCCACTGTATTACTGCCACTCCGGCTCCTGCGTTAAATCTTTTTTTGTTTTTTGTTTTTGTCTTTGGAGCACAATCAGCTGTGCTTAGGGCTGCCTGGGGGACCTAATGTGGTGCCAGGGAGTGAACCAGGGCTGGCCACACACGAGGCAAGCACCTGACCCCCTTATTCTCTCCAGTCCATGACTTCAAATTCTTTCCATAAAATTTGAGATCATAACATGACAGTGTTTGACTTTTACTTCCCATTAGCTGCTGCTTGTAAAGTCATCTTTATGAGCTCTAGTTATTCTTCCCATGACAGAACAATTTCCTGTTTAAGGACTCTGACAAACTGCAAATGAACAGAAAGTGAATCTTCTTAGAGACAAGGAATCAAAAGTTTTGTAGAACTATAATCTGAAAGGTCTGTATCTGCCTTCTATATAGAAACAGTATCATTCTAGTCACTCTGCCACCAGAAAATATCTCACACATTGAGCTAGACTATTATTCCCTTAAATACAACAGATTATGCTCAGGTAGTAAAAATAACAGTAAATTGTAATGAATATTTCTGCATTTTCTTATTGCGATACCAGTTAAGACACCAGTTTATCATATTTTCACACGTTCAACAGCTCAACAAATGCATGATTCCTTTAATCTGACTGAAGGGCCGAGTCACCGGTGTGCTGAAGAAGGTGCGTGGAGCCGCAAGCTCTCATTTCTGAGGTGAAGGGTTGATGTTCCTATACCCAGCGCCCTTCGGTCCACCACTACTCCACATGTTCCTGCTCTTGTCCTGGAATTAGCCACCGAATATTCTCAGTTCGAATGGTAGCATACATAATAAAGCTAATTAAAAAGAATAAAGAAAACACGAGCAGCCAGTCCACACTTTTTATCAAGGTACTGGGAAGCGGGCCTATCTGGTCGGCTTGTGTGACTACCACATTTTTCTTGGCTTCTATACCTGAAAGACAAATCAATTGTTTCAAATCAGAAGAAAGCATACCTGCTTGCTCCAGTTTTTTGCCAAAATATTTTGCATGCACACAAAATGAAACACTCTGCTTAGGCACTGCAGCAGTCTATCAGGGAAGAGTTCCACGGCCTGTCAATGTAATTGCTAAGCTGCCTCTCTCCACCGCCACATCAGAAGGGAGAGGAATTCATTCAGCTGTTCAAAGCTAAAACACTAGAGTTCCTGTGAATGCACCAGAGAGTGGTGTGCTATGAATGTTGCCTCTTCTTATCTTTTGAGAGCAGAGTCCAACAAGAAAACCAGAAATCCACAGGGCAATTTCATGAGTTAAGGAATAGTGACCAGCCCATCACAGCCCGGATCATCGACACCCACCCTGGAGCAGTTTCTTCCCTCAATCCGCCCAGGTATGCTGGTCCAGAGACTCTCAGCCATGGGGCAGAGCGGTTCCTTGCTCTCCCTGTGCCCAGCCGTTCATGAGGCCGCCGGGAGGCATGGTGGGTTCCAGCCTTGGCCCACCACCCCGGCAGAACCTCACAAACAAGCCAGACGACCCCCACCCACTCCATGGGCGCCGCCATTTTCCACATTGGACTTCCCTCTCTTCAGAACTCCACCCAGCCGACCAGCCCATCACAGCCCGGATCATCGACATCCACCCTGGAGCAGTTTCTTCCTCAATCCGCCCAGGTATGCTGGTCCAGAGACTCTCAGCCATGGGGCAGAGCGGTCCCTTGCTCTCCCTCACTTGCTCTCCCCACCCACTCCATGGGCGCCGCCATTTTCCACATTGGACTTCCCCTCTCTTCAGAACTCCACCCAGCCGACCAGCCCATCACAGCCCGGATCATCGACACCCACCCTGGAGCAGTTTCTTCCTCAATCCGCCCAGGTATGCTGGTCCAGAGACTTCTCAGCCATGGGGCAGAGCGGTTCCTTGCTCTCCCTGTGCCCAGCCGTTCATGAGGCCGTCGGGAGGCATGGTGGGTTCCAGCCTTGGCCCACCACCCCGGCAGAACCTCACAACAAGCCAGACGACCCCCACCCACTCCATGGGCGCCGCCATTTTCCACATTGGACTTCCCTCTCTTCAGAACTCCCACCCAGCCGACCAGCCCATCACAGCCCGGATCATCGACATCCACCCTGGAGCAGTTTCTTCCTCAATCCGGCCCAGGTATGCTGGTCCAGAGACTCTCAGCCATGGGGCAGAGCGGTTCCTTGCTCTCCCTCACTTGCTCTCCCCACCCACTCCATGGCGCCGCCATTTTCCACATTGGACTTCCCTCTCTTCAGAACTCCACCCAGCCGACCAGCCCATCACAGCCCGGATCATCGACACCCACCCTGGAGCAGTTTCTTCCTCAATCCGCCCAGGTATGCTGGTCCAGAGACTCTCAGCCATGGGGCAGAGCGGTTCCTTGCTCTCCCTGTGCCCAGCCGTTCATGAGGCCGTCGGGAGGCATGGTGGGTTCCAGCCTTGGCCCACCACCCCGGCAGAACCTCACAACAAGCCAGACGACCCCCCACCCACTCCATGGGCGCCGCCATTTTCCACATTGGACTTCCCTCTCTTCAGAACTCCACCCAGCCGACCAGCCCATCACAGCCCGGATCATCGACATCCACCCTGGAGCAGTTTCTTCCTCAATCCGCCCAGGTATGCTGGTCCAGAGACTCTCAGCCATGGGGCAGAGCGGTTCCTTGCTCTCCCTCACTTGCTCTCCCCACCCACTCCATGGGCGCCGCCATTTTCCACATTGGACTTCCCTCTCTTCAGAACTCCACCCAGCCGACCAGCCCATCACAGCCCGGATCATCGACACCCACCCTGGAGCAGTTTCTTCCTCAATCCGCCCAGGTATGCTGGTCCAGAGACTCTCAGCCATGGGGCAGAGCGGTTCCTTGCTCTCCCTGTGCCCAGCCGTTCATGAGGCCGCCGGGAGGCATGGTGGGTTCCAGCCTTGGCCCACCACCCCGGCAGAACCTCACAACAAGCCAGGACGACCCCCACCCACTCCATGGGCGCCGCCATTTTCCACATTGGACTTCCCTCTCTTCAGAACTCCACCCAGCCGACCAGCCCATCACAGCCCGGATCATCGACATCCACCCTGGAGCAGTTTCTTCCTCAATCCGCCCAGGTATGCTGGTCCAGAGACTCTCAGCCATGGGGCAGAGCGGTTCCTTGCTCTCCCTCACTTGCTCTCCCCACCCACTCCATGGGCGCCGCCATTTTCCACATTGGACTTCCCTCTCTTCAGAACTCCACCCAGCCGACCAGCCCATCACAGCCCGGATCATCGACACCCACCCTGGAGCAGTTTCTTCCTCAATCCGCCCAGGTATGCTGGTCCAGAGACTCTCAGCCATGGGGCAGAGCGGTTCCTTGCTCTCCCTGTGCCCAGCCGTTCATGAGGCCGCGGGAGGCATGGTGGGTTCCAGCCTTGGCCCACCACCCCGGCAGAACCTCACAACAAGCCAGACGACCCCCACCCACTCCATGGGCGCCGCCATTTTCCACATTGGACTTCCCTCTCTTCAGAACTCCACCCAGCCGACCAGCCCATCACAGCCCTGCTTGAGCGCCTAGCGGCCGCAGGGCGGTTCATCAATAAATGCTTTATTTGGAGGTGTTTATAGAGTATGCCTCCCGCGACGGCAAGCCTAGCAAGCTGCTCGTGTTGTATTTGATATGCCAAATGCCAGTAACAATTATATTAGATCATTCTCATGACCTAATATAATGGTTTGAGGCTTTCTGTTCCTGTACCAAGCCGATGCCCTTGGCTCTACAGCATGTGACAGGACATATTGAGATATTACTGGTGCCCGCTCTAGCAAATAGATGATTAACGGGAAGATCGTGATCGTGATCGTGAAGGAATAGTGAATTCCAATCCTTTATTTATTTATTTGTTTGTTTGTTTGTTTTGCTTTTTTGGGTCACACCGGCAATACTCAGGGGTTTCTCCTGGCTCTGCACTCAGGAATCACTCCTGGCGGTGCTCGGGGGCCATACGGGATGCTGGGGATCGAACCTGGGCCGGCACGGGCCGGGCACGGGCCGGCACGGGCAGGCACGGCCGGCCGCGTGCAAGGCAAACGCCCTATCTTCTGGACTATCGCTCCAGCCCCCAAATCCTTTTTAAATAAATTTACTCAAAATTGTTAGCAAAGTCAGTCACCACCACAATCTGTGATTAACAAAGATGCTGTGACATTCATTTCTGTTCAAGGTTTTCTTAGAGCACTGAGCAAAGTGATTCCCACTCATTCCATCAACTGAATAGTAATCAGGGACCAGTATAAGATCTGGAATATCTAAGCACTGGGTAACGCGCCTAACCTTTGACTTCTGTGAGGAATTCAGCTCTTAGCTGTTTTTTTTTTCAATTTTGGGGTCACACCCAGCAATGCTCAGGGGTTACTCCTTGCTCTGCACTCAGGAATTACTCCTGGCAGTGTTCAGGGACCATATAGGATGCCGGGGATCAAACCTGGGTCAGCTGCATGCAAGGCAAACGCCCCCCCCACTGTGCTATCATTCCGGCCTCAGCTCTAAGTTCTTTAGGTCAGATAGAAATGCACGCAACTGTGGGCCGGAGGGATAGTCCAGCAGGTCCCCCGAGCACTGTCAGAAGTAAAGGGCGTTTGCCTTGCATGCAGTCGACCCGGGTTTAATCCCGGCATCCCATAAGGTACCCCGAGCACTGCCAGGAGTAATTCCTGAGTGCAGAACCAGGAGTAACCACTGAGCATCACCAGGTGTGACAAAAAAAAATACACGCGAACTTAATATGTGTGGAAAAACATAAATGCTTTGTATTTCCAGTGAATTTTTGTCTTTAGGATCACACCCAATGATGTTACTCTTGGCTTTGCACTCAGGAATTATTTCTGGCGGTGCTCGAGGTACCATATGGGATGCTGGGTATTAAACCGGGGTCAGCCACATGCAAGGCAAATGACCTACCCGCTGGACTATCACTCTAGCCCATCTTCTTTTTTTTTTTTATATTTCATATTTTTTTTCAGTGAAAAACTTCAGAAAGAAGAGATGTTCACAAATGAGACATTAAAGCTTTTGAGGAATGAACTCTTCTAATAAATTAAATTTTTGGAGCCGGAGCAATAGCACAGCGGGTATGGCGTTTGCCTTGCATGCGGCTGACCCAGGTTCGATACCCAGCATCCCATATGGTCCCCGAGCACTGTCAGAAGTAATTCCTAAGCGAAGAGCCAGGAGTAACCCCTGAGCATTGCCGGGTGTGACCCAAAAAAGAAAAAAATTCAATTTTACTGTTATCAGTGCTCAACTTAAATATAAGTAAAAAAATGCTACCATATAGTCTGAAAAATACTAAGGAACTTAAAGATCACTGTATCACTGTCTTCCCGTTCATCATTGATTTGCTCGTGCGGGCACCAGTAACATCTCCATATGTCCTGTCTCATGCTAGTAGAGCCTAAGGGCATCTGCTTGCTCCAGGAACATAAAGAACCTCAAACCATTCCATCAGGTCATGGGAATGAGGTCTATAATTGTTACTGGTATTGGGCATATCAAATACGACACGGGTAGCATGCCAGGCTCTGCCGTGCGGGTGGCATACTCTGTAGTCACCTCTAAATCCAGCATTTATTGATGAACCGCGCGGTCGCAAAGCAGCTGCGCAAGCTGGGCTATGATAGGCTCTTCTGCTGGGTGGAGTTCTGATGAGAGGGAAGTCCAGATGTGGAAAATTGCGGCCCTCATGGAGTGGGGGTCGGTGATATATTTTGGACATTCTGTTCCAGGCAATGCCTTACAAAAATTAATCCACTAGTCTTTGAGTGAGAGTGAATATGTTATGGTTGAATTTCAATCCCCTTCAAGCAATGACTGCACCCTCTTCTTAGACCAGCCATCTTGTTAACAGATTGAAATCCTGAGGCAGAGGTATGCCAAACAGAGTGCAGACTCAGTTAAATGTTACTCCACTATAATAAATGACCAACAGGAAAGAATTCCTTCCCCTCATAGTCAGTACTGTTAAACAAACATGTTCTTGGTTCACAGTAGCCTATTTCACAGCAGGTATCGTTAGATCTGAACTTTATAAGCCTTTTACCTCTTCTTACATTTATCCTACCCACTAACTAGCATCAATACATAACATCTTCAAATGGATTATTGTATTTCAAATGAAATAGTGTAAGGTCCAATGTATTGCTCCACACAAGGGCAATGTGTGTGAAGCTCAGGGTTCAATCCCTGGCAAAACACACCCACAATCCCTGCTGCCCCCAACAGACAGACAGACAGACAGACAGACAGACAGACAGACAGACAGACACACACACACACACACACACACACACACACATACACTCCATGGAGTAATGTGTGTGAGGCTCTGGGTGCAACCTGATTTTTTTTTTTGGGGGTCATACCCAGTTGTGCTCATAGGCTACTCCCAGCTCAGTGCTCAGGGGGCATTCCAGAAAGTAACTGGGGCACCATGTACCATACACCAAACTCAAGCTTCTAACATTAAAACACTTAAACCTAGGGGCCAGAGCGATAGCCCAGCAGGTAGGGCGTCTGCCTTGTACGCCGCCGGCTTATGCCAGCCCGGGTTCGATTCCCAGCATTCCATATGGTCCCCCGAGCACCGCCAGGAGTAATTCCTGAGTGCAGAGCCAGGAGTAACCCCTGAGCATTGCCGGGTGTGACCCCAAAAAGGCAAAAAAAATAAAATGAAATAAAAACAAAACACTTAAACCTGGTGCCGGAGCGATAGCACAGCGGGAGGGTGTTTGCCTTGCAAGCAGCCACCCGGGTTCGAACCCCAGCATCCCATATGGTCCCCGAGCACCACCAGGAGTAATTCCTGAGTGCAGAGCCAAGAGTAACCCCTGAGCTTGCCAGGTGTGACCCAAAAAAGAAAAAAATATATCACTGTATCACTGTCTGTCACTGTCTTCCTGTTCATCATCGATCTGCTCGAGCAGGCAACAGTAACTTCTCCATATGTCCTGTCTCATGCTAGTAAAGGGCATCTGCTTGCTCCAGGAACATAAAGAGCCTCAAACCATTCCATCAGGTCATGGAAATGAGGCCTATAACTGTTACTGGTATTTGGCATATCAAATACAACACGAGTAGCTTGCCAGGCTCTGCCGTGCAGGTGGCATACTCTTGTAGTCACCTCTAGGTGACTTGTAGTCACCTCTAGGGTATCTTTTAAAAAAAAAAAAAAAACCTTTAAAATAAAAAGTTACCTATAAAAGATATTGAAATTGCCTACTCATGTTAACCTTACCATTACTGGGGAGACAATAAATCACAACAGTTCATCAGGAAAATACTTTTACAGAGTGGCCCCCCAAGGAATTTAAGTACTGTTTTAGAACTTCCCCCACTAGAAAAAAATGGGAGTTTTATATCATAAATCCAATCTTGAAACTTTTAGATAAAATGACATTAGCACCCATAGAAGCACACTAGCAATAACAACCTTTTTTATACCATAGCATTTCCACATACCTGTCTGGTTAAAAATGAAGATTTTCAGTGTTTCCAATGTTCGGTCTGTATGATTAAATCTAGCCATTGGTTTAGCTCCTTGAAATAACAAGATGTTGGGAACAGCTACAGTGCCAAACCTAGTAGAAAGGCTACAAAATAAAGAAGACAGTCAGAACTCCCAACTTAACAGTGGGCTTCATCACACCAGCTTCACATCAATGAATGTAGGATGGGAGAAAGGATCTGTTTCATGTGACTGATACTCAAACATCTCTTCTTGTGGGTCAATGGCTGAGAGCCTTCCTGTTTTGCTCTTTGCATTGCTTTCTATTACTAACTACCCATGACACAATAACTCCACTACCTAAAGTCATGCCTGCCAAAACAGATCAGACCAGAAAATTCTCCTTCACTGCCAAAGCACAGTGTGTCAATTTACTTGACAGAAGAAACTGTCAGTTCAAACTCTTTGTAATGCCTAGCTCGGTTAAAGATTTGATGTGTGGTAAGCAGTTACCTTTGTGAGTCAGAAAAGGGAATCGGACCAACAACACACCAGGAAGTTCACAATTAGGTTGGGACTGCTGGGAGTAATATGACCTGAGCAGTGCTCAGTATGTGTACATGATACACACAGTGCTGCCAAGCCCAAATCAAAACAATGCCTCTGAGCCTCAGCTGTGTGACCTCTGGGCTGGCTGCTTTAACCTCTAGCAAACTCATTCCCTAGCCCCCACCCCAGGGTAATACTGAGTAATAAGGGATCTTCTCTTATGTACATACTAAAATAAACTTAGGGGCCAGAGCAATAGTCCAGCGGGTAGGGCGTTTGCCTTGCATGCAGCTGACCCGGGTTCGATATGATCCCCGGCATTCCATATGGTCCCCTGAGCACCGCCAGGAGTAATTCCTGAGTTCAGAGCCAGGAGTAACCCCTGAACAAAGCAAAAAATAAATAAATAAATAAATAAATAAACATTAATGAAGAAAGCATATGCCTCAGGTCACATGGAAAATGTCTTCTATTCTCTATAACTAAGGCACTACACCAGATACAGGGAGACACTACACCAGATACAGGGAGGAAGGCAGGGAGACAAAAAAAAAAAAAATGGGAACAAAGCAGATGATAAACACCCCCAGGAGCGAAGGGGTAGGACTAGACCCAAAGTTATAAGTATAGGAGTCGGACCTGCTGGGGTAAGGGGGAGAGGCGGCCTGGCAGAGCTGGACGCGACCTTGGCCATCTTCCAGGCAGACTCATTCTGTTGGCCTCATCTCTATTCTCTATTTCCTTTAGGTACTCAGGACCATTTTCTAACTTGTTGGGCAATTTCTTTATTCCTAAACAGTTTAAGCGAAGCTGTGGCAGATATACCACCTGCACTAAAAAATTAATTTATATGGTGAGGCTGCAGAGATAGTACAGCGAGTAGGGTCAGTGCCTTGCATGCTGCTAATAAGACTTCAACCCCCAGCATCCCATATGATCCCCTGAGTGTCAGGTATGCTCCCTGAGCAGAGAGCCAGGAGTAAGTTCTCTAAGCACTGTTGAATGCGGCCCAAACACCAATCAATCAATCACTCAATAAATAAATATATATTTCTGGAGCATATGTTAATAAATCTGTGTTTTTGGCCAGAGTGATAATACAGCAGGTAGGGGCGTTTGCCTTGCCTGCGGCTGACCTGGGTTCGATTCCCGGCATCCCATATGGTCCCCTGAGCACCGCCAGGAATAAATCCTGAGTGCAGAGCCAGGAGTAACCCCTGAGCAGGGCCTTCCTCTCAGGAGTGTCCAGCAAGCAGGGCCTTCCTCTCAGGAGAGTCCAGCAAGCAGAGCCTTCCTCTCAGGAGCATCCCAAGCAGGGCCTTCCTCTCAGGAGCGTCCAGCAAGCAGGGCCTTCTTCTCAAGAGCATCAAGCAAGGAGGGTCTTCCTGTCAGGAGAGTTCAGCAAGCAGGGCCTTCCTTTCAGAAGTGGCCAGCAAGCAAGGCCTTCCTCTCAGGAGCCGCCCCGCAAGCAGGGCCTTCCTCTCAGGAGGCGGCCAGTAAGCAGGGCCTTCCTCTCAGGAGCGGCCAGTAAGCAAGGGCCTTCCTCTCAGAAGGCCCAGAAAGCAGGCCACTAGCTCTCTTGGGAGTTCATGCTGCTCACACTGGCCTTGCTCTTTCTTCAGTCCCATTTCACACCTACTTCCTCCACCTTCAGAAAGAATTACAACTTACAAGTCTCTGCAACTGTCATCCCAAAGGAACGCACAGAATCCCTGTGAATCCACATACCTGCTGTGCTGAGATGCATCCAATGCCAAAAAAATGAAGAGCTGGAAAGGCCCGGGGCAGAGAATTAAAATGAGGGGCCAAGCTGGCAGAAAAGCGGCACCATGGGGTATAAAACAGGACTAGAGTACAGTCACTACCATTGGGGTTTAGAAAATCCATAAGGTCCTGTAGTATAAGAAACAAGCGTTAGGTCGGCCGTCCAAGTACACGTGTGCTTTTCTGAAATTAGCCCCCAAAAAAGAGAGGAAACGGCTGCTCGGAAAGAGAAAGTGGGGGCAAGGATGGGAGCAAGGGTTAGGGTCCCTTATCTCCCCCTCGGTAAACTTTCAGATTATCAACCACATGAATCCATTATCCACAGGAAATTACCATCAAATGACAAGTTCTGAGTCTTCCCATAAGCTTTCCTAAAAGCACTATCGGTTATTTCAGTACTTAATTCATCAACTCAAAAATCTAAGTAGGGGGCCGGAGCGGGTAGGGCATTTTCCTTGCATGTGGCCGGCCCGTGCCAACCAGGGTTCTATCCCAAGCATCCCATATGGTCCCCTGAGCACTGCCAGGAGTAATTCCTGAGTGCAGAGCCAGGAGAAACCCCTGAGCATTGCCAGGTGTGAGCCAAAAAAAAAGCGATCGACAGACAGACAGACAGACAGACAAAAAATTAAAGAACTTTAAAAAAAAAATCTAAGCAGGGAGCTAGAGCAATAGTACAGCGGGTAAGGCAGTGG
>JAJIBD010015144.1:0-34041 GCA_021461705.1 Cryptotis parvus
GCCATGCTCAGGGTCATTCCTGGCTCTACACTCAGGAATTGCTCCTGACCATGCTTAGGATCAGGTTTTCTCTTGGGTGGAGCTCTAAGGAGCTCTTTCCCCATTGAGTTTCATCAGTAAATGCTCGAGATGAGAGCCTTCTACTGAGAGTTTACCACCTACACGGCAGAGCCTGGCGAGCTACACGTGTTTTATTTCATATGCCAAAGACCAGTAATAATTATGGATTTCATTCCCATGTCCTGAAGGAATGGTTTGAGGCTCTACCTGTTCCTGGAACAAACAGATGCCCTTGGGCTATACTTGCTTTCAACAGGACTTATGGAGATGTTACTGGTGCCTGCTCAAGCAGATCAATGAACAATGGGAAGACAAGTGACAAGACAAGTGACAAGTGCTTAGGGAATCATATGGAATTCTGAGGGTGGAACTGGCCAGCCTCATGCAAGGCAAATGCCCTACTTGCTGTGCTATTGCTGGAGCCCCCACCTTTTTATCTTGAACCTGTGTTTATTATTAGAGTTCTAGTGTTTCTTCTGCAAATAATATAAGGTTGAGTTAGGAAACAAGGAGAAGGGAAGAAGAGAAGGAGGAGGAGGAGTCAGTGCTATGAAAAATTTCACTGTCTCTGTGTGAATAGAACAGTAAAGAAGCACCCACGGCCTCTGATAATGCACCAATACTGATACATATCTTTTTACATGATGATTTGTAGATGAAGAACTAACTGCAACATTTGTCGTTTATGTACTTGTCTTACTGTTATGCTTAGTGGTAACCAAAATTGGAATGGTGTTTTTTATTTTTATTTTTGGAATGTTGTGTTTTAAAGGACTGGAACTTAAAAAATAAAAAATCCACTTATCTTGGAGTTTATTTCAACTAAGAGAAAAGGGTCATGTTTTCACACAATACATACTTGATACTTTAAATAATAATGTGACAAGTGACAGAAAGAAGTAAGGAATGCTACACTTATTACCCATACAAAACAGTACTTTGAGTTATATATAATTTAAAGATTTATGCCAAATACTTTTAGAAATACTCTCTTACTTAGAGACTCTTAGGTGGACATAAGAATGCAGTTTATAAAAAATTAAAATCATACCAGATTTACTCAATTTCTTTAAAAATCACTGAGCTAGAAAACAAGCATTGGGGCCAAAGAGATAGCACAGCAGGCAGGGGGTTTGCCTTGCTCTTGGCCAACCTGGATTCGATCTCATGCATCCCTTATGGTCCCCTGAGCACTGACAGGTGTAATTTCTGAGTGTAGAGGCAGGAGTAACCCTTGAGCATCGCCAGATGACTGAAAAAAAAAAAAGCAAGCGTTGAACTTTCATACTGATCTTACACAACCTTTCTATAATGTGTTGACTTTAATCTAGAGTAAAATTCAAGATGCTTTTAATGGTAAACTTAGATGACATGTCCCCCCATAACTATTACTTGGGTTTTTTATTTACTTAATTTAATTTATAAGAGAGCAGGTTTGGGGCCGAGGCGATAATACAGCAAGGGCATTTGCCTTGCACGCAGCAATCCAGATTCATTCTCAAGCATCCCATACAGTCCCCCGAACACCACCAGGACTAATTCCTGAGTGCAGAGCCAGGAGTAACCCCTGAGCATCGTTAGGTGTGACCCAAAAAGCAAGATAGATAGATAGATAGATAGATAGATAGATAGATAGATAGATAGATAGATAGATAGATAGATAGATAGATAGATAGATAGATAGATAGATAGATAGATAGATAGATAGATAGATAGATAGATAGATAGATAGATAGATAGATAGATAGATAGATAGATAGATAGACGAATACAGTAAAATATACAAAAGAGGGCAGGTTCGGCACTGGTCTACCGCTGTCACCAATGTTAATATTTCTTGGGCTCTCAGGAAGGTTCTCGTTTGCATCTGATACAGCACTGGCTGGAGCTCCCTCCTGAGATTTTCCCCATTTATTTTGTGCACCAGTTTGTGCAACAGTCCCATTCATGTTAGTTTCCAAATTCACCATTTCTGCGAAGTTTATTGTAAACCTTGGAGAATTAAATGGAAAATTAAATCCAGTTCACAAACATTTTCAAAACATTTGTCTAGTGTTTCCAAATACTTGAGTTAAGTCTAAAATGCCAAGTTCACTTTCTGAAGAATCTATGCAGAAAGCAAAATAAAATGTTGCTTAATGTCTACAAATCACTTCGTTGTCAGACTCCATTTAATATCCTCTTTCTAGGAAATCACAAGCATTTTGATCTCTTAGACACCCACTGGAGAACCGCTGCTTCGTGTGGTGGTTGAAGATGAGAACTCCCTTAAACAAGGCTGAGCCTGGGTCCACTCTGCCTGAGGACGGGGGGGGGGGAGCAGTCTGTGGCTTTGGCTCAACTCTCCAGTGATCCTTCCCCACCCGCCGCCTTCAGCACATGAGCACACCCGACAGAACTGGAATTATTTAACTGTATTATTATAACTGAAATTCATGCAGAGCTGAATGATCAAGTGAGAATTGCCTGTAGTACAGTTGGTAAGATTCACTGAAAGAATACTATAACCTAGGAAAAATACAGAATAGAATAAGAAAGTATAGTCTTGGTATGATTAAGTCCATTTTTATTTTTTTTCTTTTTTGGGTCATACCCAGAGATGCTCAATGGCTACTCCTGGCTCTGCACTCAGGAATTATTCCTGGTGGTGCTCGGGAGATTTTATGGGATGCTGGGAATTTAACCTGAGTCGACCGCGGGCAAGGCAAATGCCCTACTCTCTTTACTATTGCTCCGTTCCCAATGTCTTTCTTAAAGCAGTGAGACCTGAAAAAGACAGTGGATGTGGACATCATAAAAATCCAAGAATTGATGGTGGGAAATCCACACTGGTAGAGGAGGGTCTTGGAATACTGTATGCCTAAACCCCGGCATGAACAGCTTTGTAACTGTTTCTCACAGAAATATTCAAAAGATGTAGAAGAGGAAAAAAAAGAGTACCTCTGATAACCCACATAATTTTTATTGTCTTATTTGGAAAATTTTGGTTGAGGATGAGATAATATATGAAAAAGCAGCTGTTGAATCTGTACCTATCTCAGATATTTGTACAAACTTGCACACAGCTGTAAGGGAAGGAAGGACAGAGATCATGTCCTGTCAGCTGACGTAGGGAACGCGTTGCTGACCATTGCAAAAAGCAAAGAAAAAAATGGCAGCGAGGAAATGGACTAAAATTGTATTCTGAACCATTTTAGTCAAAGCTCTCTACTAATCCCCATCTCTCTGCTTATACTGTAAGTCCTATGAATATCCACTTCTAAGAAAGTCTCTTATTTAAGTTATTACCTGCTTGGTGAAATTTAAAAGAAATCTTGTACCCGAAGGGACAAGTCTTCAGAAGTGACTTTATTTTGTTTTGCTACACTCTCCTTGCCTCTCTAAGCTGAGAAATTTAGAAAATCCATGATTGCTCACACTTAACCCTCATTTGAATATACCAGTTTCAGCGACATCAGACGGTAAAACTCATAATCTGCAGAGAACCATCCCCAGCTCTCTCCAGGATAGTATTAACTACTGTAATGAGAATCTCAACAAAGTTCCAGTGAACCAAGGGCTTCAGGAGTAATAGCTTAGCTTTATTTACGTTATTTATAACATACCATGGGCTTGGTAGGATTCACATCCAAGCTACCTAGCTCCGAATGACAGTTCATTTCCCTTTTTATAGCTTAGGTAACCACTAATAGAAGTAGAGGTAAAAGCAAAATTAATATTACTTTTAACTCTGTTACTTCAAAGCTAGGGAGAAAACCCTTGCTTCTTCAAGTGGTCTTAATGTTCACAATGACCTGCCTCAGTGCCCCATTGCAGCTCCTCAGTTAGGGGGCAAGTTCAGGATTTCTCAGCAAGAATAGGAACTTGGCAAACCCTGTCACTAGACTTGGCTATGTTGGCATAAGTTTGTACAGTATAAGTCCCGACGGCCTCCTGACACATCATGTTCAGGAAGTCTGTGGTGTGGTAGGAGTTTCATTACATGGCCTCACTCTGGTATCATGGTAGTCAGATCCAGGGAGGGTGAGGGCAGGCTCACTCCAATGAGGAGCCATTTCTATTTTCCAAAAGGAAAATCTTAGGGCAGGACAGATGTATCCATTATTCTGAAATTCTAAATTCTGATAATCCACTTGCTTAAAAACAGTAAGTATGTAAAAATCACCTGTTGATTGCTAACAGAGTTTCAGCCCTAATTTACCTTCCCATTTGTTTTAATCTTGTGGGACATATGGGGTCTTTAGTGATTTCATTTGAGGTAGAGAATATTTGGCCTAGACTGTATAGAATGCAGACTTCTTTCATAATTATATGGTGTGCTAGTGGAGGTACAGATTCCAAGCTCTACCACAAATTAGGATGATGGAGTCAAAATAATGCAGTTTTCAAAACTAAAGATTAATAAGCATTTCCAGTGTAATTTCAAAGTAGTTAGGCTAGGCCCTTGGAACGTTTCTATGTATAACATGGCTAGGCTCATCAGCTAAGCTGTTCATATGGCTAGATATGAGCTCCACAACATTTCTATAAAAACTATTATGGGCAAATAATGAGCAGTTAGGACAAAGAATTATTATTCAACGATCAGAAAAAGCAGTAAAATCAATGAGAAAGGAATAGTTGGAGCAAAACCAAACTAAAACACAAAATTGTTTTAAACAATTGAAGTTAAGGGCACTACTTCAAAGATGAAAATACATTCCTCTTCAGATTTAAAAAAAATAAAACAATCTATTGGTTGAAAATCTTGAGTGAACCTCTGGGTAAACACAGGATGCTTGCTACAAACAGTATAGACAAAATCAAATATGATCTGGGGAAGGCTATCACAGGAATGTGATAAGGCTGGGAGTGTGACATCAGTGGTATATACCTTTATGTGTAAGACCCAAGACCTAAGTTTATTTCCTAAGTTTATAACCTAAGTTATTGCATCACCACACCATAACTCCCACATGACTAGCACAAGCCATATTCCCACCACTAATGTCCCCACATTCCCTTCCCCTCCCCCTCCTGCCTCTGTGGCACCTCTGTGGCAGGTACTTTTCTTTTGTTCTCTCTCCTCTTTCTCTCTCCCATCTCTTAAACATCATGGTTTAACATATCCATATATACATTTATAGGTTATCATGTATATCCCTTTGCTTACATTCAATACTCAGGTCTAGTGTGGGACATTAGCATTTCCCACAATTAGTAGAACATTAGTTTAGATTTTTATCCCACTAATGAATGCAATCATTCTATATCTGTTGTTTACCTTCTATGGATATTGTTTTACACCACAGAGACTTCGCACACATCCAAAAAGAGCAAGAACCAGTGCTAGCATGGACGTGGGGAGAAAGGGACTATCATCCACTGTTGGTGGGAGTGCCAACTGGTTCAGCCCTTTTGGAAAATAATATGAATATTCCTCCAAAAACTTGATATTGAGCTCCCATTTGACCCAGCAATACCTCTCCTGGGAATATACCCTGGGGACCCAACAACACAGCACTAGTCACGATAACCTGAATCTGGAAACAAGCTGCGTGCCTAAAAACAGAAAATTGGCTAAAGAAACTATGGTACATCTACACAATGGAATACTATGCAGCTGTCAGAAAAGACAAAGTCATGAAATTTACCTGCAAATGGATGGACACGGAAACTATCATGCTGAATTGTGTGGCTTCTTACCTCTTGTCCCAGTTAAGTAGTGGAGAGCTCCAGGGAACTGATCAGGAATTGTAGTTTTTGCTCTGACTGACATTCCAGGCATATCAGTGGATTCATCAGTGTAGGCCATGGATAGTTGGCTCTCTCAGAACCAGCTGCAGAAGTGGTGGGAGTTTCGTGTGCTGTGCTTGGGCTACACCTTGGTTGCTTGGCATAGAACTGTTGTGTGCCTTCTTACCTCTCCTCCAGGTAAGTAGTGGACGGCTCCAGGGGACTGACCAGAATTGCAGTCTGTGCGCTGACTGATGTTGCAGGCATAGAGGTGATGCCGTGGGTGTAGGCCATGGATCGCTGGCTCTCAGACCCGGCTGCAGCACTAGGCGGGACTTTTCGAGTGCTGTGCTTGGGCTACACCTTGGGTGCCTGGCACAGAGCTGTTGTGTGGCTTCTTAACTCTTACCCCGATGAGGATATGGACAGTTGGTTCTCAGAACCAGAGGAGCGTGTGAAAGGGGAGGCGGCTATCCCCAACACAGAGAGATTGTGAAAGTGATTGCCCGAGAAGGGGATGTTGTGTCCATAGGCTCAGGATCGCAGCTGTTGCTCCCAGGAGCAGAGGGAGAAGCCATGGAGGACAGAGGGGCTGGAGGAATGGCAGCTAAGGGAGGAGGGGAGGGGGCCACACACATGGGTTCTGGGGATTCATCTTTGCCCGAAGGAGCTTGGAAGAGAGTTGGGACGCTTGGAGGTCCGGAGGGGCTGAGGCAGAGGAGCCGTTGTAAGGACTATCGTGAGGCAGAGTCTCTATGTGAGATAGAGCCAACCTGACAGGGCTGTTGCTTGCTGGATCAGGAAGCAAAGGGCTGAGCGTGGATTTCTGACCAGTACTGGGAACAGATGGGCCGTGGGCACTTGAAACTTGGTAAGCCAAGTTGGTGGCAGCATTGTGGGCCTCACAAGTCCTGGTGCTGGGGGCAGGGAAGCGGCAGGAATGTCTGTACTTGTGGAGCACGAAGGACCAGGCTGTGTGCAGCTGGGGTCCGCTGGGTCCTCCTTCCTCCCCATTGGGAAGTCTGTACTTGTGGGAGCACGAAGGGCCAGGCTGTGTGCTGCTGGGGTCCGCTGGGTCCTCCTTCCTCCCCATTGGGAAGTCTGTAGCGGCTCTGCAGGGCAGCTCGGCGGTGGGGCAGCTCACCCCGCTCCCAGCATAGGGTCAGTTGCAGAGGCCCTTTGGGTCTGCAGGGCGCCTGCCTTCAGGCTGTGGTGGTAAGCGCTGCTGGTCGGGCCATCTGGGGACTCTAGAGCACGACGGTGTTAACCGCGACCCGGAGAGCTGGGCTGGCGGTCTTCAGGCTGCTCTTGCTCTGTTGACAAAGTGGACCCTCTGAGATAAGGGCCTCCAGGAGGCCGAACACGCCCATCAGGGCACGCGACAGGTGCCTTCGGGGTGATGGAAAATGTAGCCGGGAGCGGCCTGGAGGCTGTGAGGGCAGGGAGCAGGTGCGAAGCTCCCGGTGCTCCTGGTCACTCCCGGTCAGGGGCGCTGTAGGGTTTCTGGACACATGAAGTGGCCAGTGATGCCCCAGACGACCCCGTGGGGACGGCAGCCTGGCTCTGTAGGAAATCGACTGAGAAAGTTGCCATGTTTGGATATCACGGCTAAGCCAACGCGGAGAACCGAACTAGAAACGAGATAAGCCAGTTTCTGGCTGCTGTTGGCCTGGCTCCGCCAACACCTTCCTCAGCTGTTTGTGACGTGCCCTGGGACACGCCACACAGGAAAGATTGTAGTGGCTTGTGCAAAACCACCATGTGGCTCAGGGATCACTACCAAGGGCAAGACCCTCCTGGACTGTCCAGAGTCTTGAACTTATGCCGTGTTTGAGCTTGGGCTGGAACTTGGGCTCCACGGGGGACTGCTCGGGTCTGGTGGGCGGGGGGGGGTGAGGAGGACGGATTGTGATTTTCTTCATTATCTTTCATGGCAGGTAGAGCATTCCTATTTGGGGCCAATTTCGGGGCCTGAGAGTAAAACATAATTTCATATATAAATTTATGTTGGTAACAGTCTCATAGGCACAAAATCACCAGCCAATTCAGAACATTCTACTTTTTTTTTTCTTTTTGGTTCACACCCCGGCAATGTTCAGGGGTTACTCCTGGCTCTGCACTCAGGAATCACTCCTGGTGGTGCTCAGGGGACCATATGAGATATCCGGGTCAGCTGCGTGCAAGGCAAACGCCCTACCTGCTGGTCTATCGCTCCGACCCCAGAACATTCTACTTTTGGAGATTGGGGAAAACCTATGGATTACAGTCTCTTGATTTTCTCTTCAAGATAAAATAACTTTGTATGGTAAGTGGCTGTGCTGGTCAATTTGACTTGAAATAAAGACAAAATTTGTCCAGGTGAGAACAGAGAGAGGGTGAGGTGCATGTCTTTATGTCCCGATCCAAATGAATCTGTAGCACCACGGCCCCCCCCCATATTGGTCATTGAATGTATCCCTAGAGTCCCCATAGGCACAGCAGGTGAGTGGTCCCCTATATTCCTGTCTGGAGCAACTCTGCCATTGAACTGTCAACCCATTTAGCTGCGACTCCAGGGCTCCTGAGCTCTCTGAGCACGACTTTGAGTTCCTTGCCCCAATTGTTCTTCTAGGCAAAGTAATATTTTTCATAGTTAGACTTTAAAACAATAGATACCTATAGTAGAGTGGCAGGGTACAAAGTCAATACCCAAAAGTCAGTGGTTTTCCTATATACAAATAACAGAAGAGAAGAAAGGAATATTAAGAAAACTATCCCATTCAAAATTGTGTCACGGAAAATCAAATATCTAGGAATCAGCTTAACAAAGAGTGTAAAGGACCTGTACAAAGAAAACTATAAAACCCTGCTTCAAGAAATAAAAGAGGACACAAAGAAATGGAAACACATTCCCTGCTCATGGATCCGGAGAATCAACGCCAAAATGGTAATACTCCCTAGAGCTTTATACAGATTCAATGTGGTCCCCATAAGAATACCCGTGACATTCTCCAAAGAAATTGACCAAAGACTCCTGAAATTTGTATGGAATAATAAACGCCCATGGATAGCTAAAGCAATCCTTGGGAAAAAGAAGATGGGAGGCATCACCTTTCCCAATTTCGAACTGTACTACAAAGCGGAGTAATTAAAACAGCATGGTATTGGAATAAAATCAGACCTGTGGACCTATGAAATAGAGATGAGTATCCTGACACCCATCCTCAAATACACGATCATCTAATATTTGATAAAGGAGCAAAAAGTACGAAATGGAGCAAGGAAAGCCTCTTCAACAAGTGGTGCTGGGAAAACTGGGCAGCTACATTATAAAAAAATTAATTTGGACCTCTGTCAAACATCATGCACTAAAATCAGATCAAAGTGGATTAAAGATCTCAATATCAGACGTGAATCCATAAAGTATGTCGAAGAAAATATAGGAAAAATATAGGAAAATATAGGACATTGAACCTAAAGGCATCTTCAAAGATGAAACACCACTAACAAAGCAACTAGAAGCAAAGATAAACATATGGGACTACATGAAACTAAAAAGCTTCTTCACTTCAAAAGAAACAGTGACCAGGATACAAAGACATTCCACAGAGTGGGAAAGAATATTCACCCAATACTCATCTGATAAGGGGTTAATATCCAGGATATATCAGGCACTGGTAGAACTTTACAAGAAGAAAACAGCCAATCCCATCAAAAAAATGGGGAGAAGAAATGAATAGAAACTTCGACAAGGAAGAAATTCGAATGGCCTAAAAAGCATATGGAAAAAAATAGGCTGAGAAAATTGCCCACGAAGAGATAAGCTGAACACGGAGAACCAAGCTCGAAATGACAAGGGCCAAGCCAAGTTTCTGACTCCTGTCCTAGCGGCCAATAAATACACATGCTGCGTTTGTGACATGACATATCAACGAAGAGTGGATGCAGCAGCTTGTCCACGTGTTTCAGGGACCATGTCCAGGGTCAGAGGGCGGACCCCAAATGTCCAGCTCCTCCCGGACTTTTCAGATCCTTGAACTTGTGCTGTAGGGGTGGGCTCCCCCATGCAGGGACTGTTTGGGGCGGCACAGGTCTGTCTGCCCGAGCACGCCATGCTTAGGACCTGGAAGGTGGTGACAGCCCCCAGTGTACTTGCAGGCGAAGCCCTCAGTGCCTGGCACTGCCCCCTTCCTGGTCCGGAAGTCCCGCCTCCTAAAGGCGGGTGCGGAGACCCCCCAAATACTGTCCTGTGTTTCTCTGCTTGGCTTGGATCCTGGTGTGATTTCTTCCAGACTTTCGTGATACTTTGCACCTCGACCATCACCAAAGTGCTAGAGACCCTCATCACTGTCCTGATTTTTTTATGAGCAAGGTTTATTACAGAAATTCTGGAATGGTGTTGAACTTGCTTGGGTTGGATCCGGGTGTGTTTTCTTCCAGACTTTCGTGACACTTTGCACCTCGAATGTCGAGGAATGCTGCTGGAGTCCCCGACAGTGTAAGGACAGAAGTTCTCTTCTATCTCCGAGGAAGCAAGGGGAACAGATGAAAACTCACAAGTCCGGGCGCAGTTCCAAAAAGGCTTTTAATAGTACAAAAGCTTTTCCACAGCACTCCAATATAATGAATGAACTCTCGTTCTGGTCCAAACTTTTTTGGAACCTTTGGACCAAACAAAAGAGCCTGATTCTCCCACCAAAGAGAGAGGATCTCACCCGAGAGGGGTTCTACCCAAAAGAAGGAGCAGAAAGTTAAGGAGCAAAAAGCCAAGGAGCAAAAAAGCCGCAAAAGAAGGGGCCTCAAGTCAGTGCCTTTATATACACCAAAGTAATTTAACAGGGAAGGTCAGGGAGGTGTCAACAAAGAACCCTAAGCAGAGTGCAGAAGGGTGGTGCCACACCCTATTACAAGTATAAACAAAGGTTACTCCAAGGACTAATCCCGAGATTATCTCTTATGTAAAACACTGGAGAGAGAGAGAGAGGGCTGATATAAAGTAATACATCTTAATTTCATGAGCTTCATGTAATCTAGATGGTACCCACAAGGTCCTTATTATTATCTGCACCAGGGTGACTCTGAGTATCTTGTTCTCTGTATACTGAAAGGGTCACACTCGCCTGCTTAGAGCAAACTAGTATGATCCTTCCTATAGTCTTCCTATAGTCTCAACATAGCCAGGGTGGTAGTCTCCTGGTAAATTCTAACTGACCCACGCTGGGTGCAGTGGGTATAAAGAGGAGCTGTGCCCAATCTAGAAAACATAGAAGTCTTAGTAGATGTATAAGTCAGAAGTTATTCAATCAAGGTGACTTCTGTAACTGCCAAACCCTCTAGCAGTGTTTACATAGAAGAGAGGTCTCATTAGAATGAAACTTGGCTTAAATAGATTAACCTGTGAGTGGGCAAATCAACTAAGCCCCCCAGATTAGCTAGATCTGTCATCCAACACTCACCATCACCAAAGTGCTAGAGACCCTCCATCACTGTCCTGATTTTTTTATGAGCACGGTTTATTACAGAAATTCTGGAAAGGTGTTGTATATGTTCAACTAGAGAACAATAGATTGTTATTTTATCTTTACTCCGGAAGAGGGATGAACAATCAATTTAATATATGATGAGTTTTAAGGCTTCCAGTATCGTCAAACGGAATTGAAAGAAGGATGTGTTTCCTGAGTTTTCTTGTTAAATGGAAATATATGGGCGCATAAAGATACAGATTTTCTCCACTCTCATCTTTGGCAGGTAGAGCATTATTATCTGGAGGTGATTTGGGGGGTCTGAGACTGAAAAATGTTTTCCATATATAATATCGATAATAACATTCTCAAATCCACAAAACTGCCTACCAGATCAGAACATTCTACTTTGGGATATTGGAGAAACCCTGTATAGCATATTCTCTTGATGTTCTTTGCAAGGTAAAATAACATTAGATGGTAACTAGTTATTTGGGGTTAATTTGACTTGGAATAAACAAATATTTCAAAACCAAATTTATCCCGGTTGGGATAGAGAGAAGAGAGTACAGGAATTTTAGTGCATGCCTTGTGCGCCCGACCTGATGGCTCTGCGGCACCACATCACTTGGTTGACAGTCACATTTGATAGACCTGCTGTCGATTTTTTTTTTGAGAACAATGTACTTTATTTTTTAAGTATTTTATTATACCACCGGAGATATACAAATAAAAAGACATACAATTAAAAAGTTCATGTTTGGGCTTTGGTCATACAGTGTTTCAGCACCCGCCCCTCCACCCAGGCCCATCTCCAACAAATAAAAAGATATACAATAAAAGTTCATGTTTGGGTTTTGGTCATACAGTGTTTCAGCACCCGCCCCTCCACCAGTGCCCATCTCCCACCAACAACCTTCCCCCCAGTCCCCCCCCCCTAACCCCAGCCCCGCTCCATGGCAGGTTCTTTATTTCTTTGCCTTTCTCTCTTTCTCTTTCCCTTCCGATTTTTAAAAATTTATTTATTTATTTAGGCTTTTTGGGTCATGCCCAGCAATGCTCAGCCGTTACTCCTGACTCTGCCCTCAAGAATTACTCCTGGTGGTGCTTGGGGGACCATAGGGGATGCCAGAGATCAAACCCAGGTCGGCTTCATGCAAGGCAAATGTCCTACCTGCTGGACTCTCTGGGCCCCTGCTGTGAATCTTACATGCTTTCCTTTGTAACTTCCTTTATTGATTATGCTGCTTTCAATATTATGTCTCAATCTTTGACATCTGTCATCTTGAGAACAACATAACTTGGTATTTCCCCTGGTTCAGTCTATTTTCATCCATCCATCCATCCATCCATCCACCCATCCATCCACCACCCCACCACCACCCACCACCCACCACCACCCACCCATCCATCCACCATCCATCCATCCATCCATCCATCCACCCATCCATCCATCCATCCATCCATCCACCCATCCATCCACCCACCCATCCATCCACCCATCCATCCACCCACCCACCCATCCATCCATCCATCCATCCATCCATCCATCCATCCATCCATCCATCCATCCATCCATCCATCCATCCATCCATCCATCCATCCATCCATCCATCCATCCATCCATCCATCCACCCACACCACCCATCCATCCATCCATCTATTTCTTTACTTTTGGCTTTGAGCCACAGCCAGCTATGGTCAGGGTTTACTCCTGGCTCTGTGCTCAGGGTTCACTTTTTGTCAGCCTTGGCGGACCTTATGCAGTGCTGTGGAGAGAGCCCAGAGAGGCCACACACACAAGGCAAGCATCTAGCCACTGTGTAGTCACTCTGGCCTCTAAGACTATTGTCCTTGGAACTCTTCATGCCCCTTGAATCTTGGCGCCTCCATTGATTCCTTTACTCTGGAAAGTTATCTATGATTTCTTTAAGTACTGTTTCTTCATCAAATTTGCCTCCCTCTTCTTCAGGAACTCCATGGATTCTTATATTCTTCTTCCGTTTATCCCATAGTGGCCTGGTATCCTATTAATTTTTTTCCAACTATTTTCCACCCTTAGCTGTTTCCCTAACAGTTTTCTCCTTCTCAGCTGGGTGGTCCTTGAGCTTGTGCTTGGCTGCTGACATTCTGCTGTTCAGAGATTCTATTATCACCTACCATGCTCCACGCTTCCTTGATTTCTGAAAGTAGTGGATTTTTTCATTTCAACTCTTATATTTTCATGTGCTTTGCTGACTACTTGTCATCATTTCTTTGAATATTCTCATCATGGTGTCATTAAAAGTATTGTCTGAGGATTTACTGAGCTGGTTTATGTGTATGTCTCTAGTGATAACGATTTTGCTGACTAAATCTGGTGAGTTTCTGCATGTTCCCCCATTGACTTCCTAGTGCTCTTGTTTTGCTGAGAGTGAATCTTTGTAGTTAGACTCCCCTAGAAGAGATGCTGAGGGTGTAGGCTGGGTTTTTTTTCCTTTCTTCTCCTCCCTTTTCACCAAATGACAGAAAGTATAACTGTGAGCAGAGTGTAATTACTGCTGTGTGACCTGTTGTGTGACTGCATGTGTGGCCCTGCACTTCAGAAGCTCTGGCATGGACTGGTTGATATGGCACAGGTGAGGTGTGGGAACTGCTGGGACCAAGTCAGGTGGGAGGGACTCTGCCCTGAGTTCTGGAGTAGGCCTAGTGACATCAGTGGGAGGTGGGCCTTACTAGGAGGGCAGAGCAGCAAGTGGACAATAAGGAGCTGGTGTTGGTAGTCCCTTATTTATTATCCTATATTCTTGTGTTTCCATGCATTTGCTCTAAACTTCTTTTATGACTTATCATATTGCATCTTTAAATTATCGCACCAGCTTTCTTAAGTAGCCATACTTGAGTAATTTTTAGCACCAATCTTTGCTTGGAGTTTTAATTATTTTCTATTTTTCCTGTAAATATTTTTGGATTTTGTACCATCATTATGGTGCATTGCTACCATCATCATTAATGCTATATAAGTTGTAGATATTTTTAAAATTCTTTTTTGACTCTTGAACACTTATTTTTCTAGAGGGACTATGTAAGTTAAACTAGACACTATTGCTGTTGGTGCTAGCAATTGTTAATTAAAATGTTTTTTATTATGAATAATTTCAAAGGTGCACAGAGTGTGAAGAATGATATAATGTATAGGTAATACCCATTACCTACTTGCAGTTATTAACCAATATATTACCACACTTATTTTACTCTCATAACTTTCCAACTTAAGCTATTTTTATATCTCTGTTAATATAAATTAAATACTACAAAATTCACCCCTATGTGTATAGTTTAAGTTTTTAATAAAAACCATTTGTACATTACTACAATCCAGTTTTATATTTCCGTCACTCCAGCACATTTCCCAGTGCTGGGAAGGAAGGAAGGAAGGAAGGAAGGAAGGAAGGAAGGAAGGAAGGAAGGAAGGAAGGAAGGAAGGAAGGAAGGAAGGAAGGAAGGAAGGAAGGAAGGAAGGAAGGAAGGAAGGAAGGAAGGAAGGAAGGAAGGAAGGAAGGAAGGAAGGAAGGAAGGAAGGAAGGAAGGAAGGAAGGGAGGGGAGGAAGGGGAGGGAGGGAGGGAGGGAGGGAGGGAGGGAGGAAGGAAGGAAGGAAGGAAGGAAGGAAGGAGGAAGGAAGGAAGGAGGAAGGAAGGAAGGAATACTTGGAAGGTTAAGAAAGGGGATGGCACAATATATGACCTTTTATTTAGCATGACGTCTTCAAGGCGAAATCTTCTTGTAAGTATTTTGTTCCTTTTTTGAGACCAACAGCGTTGCTTGGTATGGATATTCCACATTTTGCTTATTCGCTCATCTGTTGATGTATGTTTGAGTCTTCCCCACCTACCTTATGCCTATTTCAAGCAATGCTGCTATGAGCAAGTATCTATTTGACTACCTGCTTGCCATTCTTTTGGGTGTATACTCAGGAGCGGAATTGTTGGGTCAGATGGTAATTTTATTTTCAACTTTTTGAGTAACTGCTAAACTGTTTTCCATTGAAGATCCATCACTTTTTTTTCCCACCAACAGTGCACAAGGATACTCTCCAACATGATAAACAAACATGTTCATGATGTTTTAAAAATTCTTATAAGTTTTAAAAATTTTTTAAATTTATTTTTTATTCTGGTAAGTTTATATGACATGTTGCTAAATATTGAAAAAATACATCATTAAACGCTGGACTTAGTGATGACTGCAAGAGTATGCTACCTGCACGGCAGAGCCTGGCAAGCTACCCATGTTGTATTTGATATGCCAAATACCAGTAACAATTATAGACCTCATTCCGGAATGGATTGTGGCTCTTTATGTTCCTGGAGCAAGCAGATGCCCTTGGGCTCTACTAGCATGAGACAGGACATATGGAGATGTTACTGGGGCCCGCTCGAGCAAATCGATGAACAACGGGAAGACAGTGATACAGGGATTCTGGTAAGTTTATATGACATGTTGCTAAATATTGAAAAATACACCCCCCATCCAGATGTCATTTAGCAATTTACATACAGAACGTGCTTATTCAATGTTTATTAATTTTCTCTTTGCTTTATGGTTGAGGTTGCACCATAAAGCAAACAGAAATAGGTAGTCCTGGTTGAAAAGTTGGGTCAGTCCATTGAAGGCACCTCATTTGAATCCATGGTTCACCTGACCCAAGGAAAATCTTGGTAGGATTAGACTCTCAGACATCCCCAAGAGTAATTTCACAGATACTTAGGCTTAGAAGCAACTTTCAACATCACCTTCCGCATTCAATTAATTCACGAGTCCTCTTTCTGACTCAGACCATTTTGTCTTTGGGGTTGACCTCTGAATAATAAATCACCAAGACAGCATCCAACCAAGGGCTTAGAAAGGATCCACAAACTTTTTGAGTGATACTTATCTAAGATTTTCTTTTTTCTGTTGAACTTTCACAGGACTTTGTCCACTGATAACAAGGTTACTAATAAAATAAACATTGACCTTTACGATCTCCTTGAAAATGTGTAATGCTTCCTGAAGAAAGTGCCAAGTGTGTGCTGTTGAAATTAGTAGGAGCAAACTTAGACACTGAATTAAAAGTTTTGATATTCAAAAGACAGTAGTATGAGTTGGAAGCTTTAATTATAAGACAAAGAATGAAAGACAATTCCGTTAGTGTGTAATGTGATTAGTGAAAAATAAAAGGCAGAGGAAACAGCTTTTATCTCTGGGAAATAATATATAAAGAGTGAAATTCAAGTAAAAAAAAAGGTAATAATTATGCTCATTACCACATTACCCATTACTGCAGCTGAAGTGTTTTCTCCCATTTGCACTTTAAAATCATTCTTTCTCTAGTAAGCCATTGTAATTAAGTTTTTAGTTCCTTTAGAATTGCTTAAGCTTATTCACTATCGCTATCAACTATCTTCCCGCTCATTTTCAATTTGCTCGAGTGGGCTCCAGTAACATCTCCATATGTCCTGTCTCATGCTAGTAGAGCCCAAGGGCATCTGCTCCTCCAGGAACATAAAAGAGCTCTCAAACCATTATATTAGGTCATGGGAATGACCTAACATAATTCATGTAATAAGCTTATTACATTATTAAATTTATTTCAAAAAATTTTATATAACTTATATTTTTTCTTCCAACTTTTATTTCTAGAGTTTTAATTATCAAAGAGGTATTTTGAGGGGCAATAGAAATATCTCAAAGGCATGAAGTGCCTTTTGCATACATGAGCGTCTAATTGAGTTCATCCTGTGCTGGGTCCACCCGTCACCAGTACCACTGCGTATAATCTTGGCAATAACTAAGCACCAAACCTACAGGTCTGCGGTCAGGCCTAATATTGCTAGAAGTGACCTTGACCCTTGAGTACCACTTGGGAGGTTCCTCAAAACAAAATGAGATTCTTAAAAAAATTTAAAATTCAGTTTTAGAGCTAGGATAGCTAAGATCGGGAGGAATTTTCTTTCAAGGCTTGACATTCTCTTTCAGCCTACTTGAGGAGAAGACTAGTTGTGAGCCAAAATTCTGTGCTCATGCCAATTCTGCAAAGCTGGATTTCTGTCCATTTACTGTTGCCCAAAGTTTTCCTTTTACACATCCATATCACTATAAATGTGCTTCTCTGCAATGCTTATTCCACATGTTTCTCTATCATCAGGTCTTTAAAATACTAGATAGGACTCAAGCTTTCAAAAGATCCTGTAAATAGAAGCGACATCTCTTCTATGTTAGTAGCTGGGTATACTGGTACATCATGAAAGTTTGACAGCTGCTTATTGAATGAGAAGATGTGTTTCCTCAACTTCCTAATAAGACTTTCTACCTGCAAGAGGTCTCTAGAACCCTCCGTGTAATCTTGGGAATATCTGTCCATGTGATGTCAAGGCCACTGAAGATTTCCCCATTGTTCAGATCTGTTGGATGACCGGCTTAGCTAGCTTGGGAGCTTTGCTGTTTTATCCACTCACAGCTTAATCTATTTATATGTTCTCAAGCCAAGGTTCATACTAATGAGATCTCTCTTCTACATAAACACTGATGCAGGGTGTGGCAGTTATAGAAGTCACCTTGACTCTGAATAACTTCTGACTTACTATATATCTACTAAAACTTCTATGTTATCTAGATTGGGCACAGCTCTTTATACCCACTGCACCCAGCGTGGAACAGTTAGAATTTACCAGGAGACTGCCACCCTGGCTACATTGAGACTATTGTTTAAGATCATACAAAGGATCATACTAGTTTGCCCCTCATGCAGGCGAGTGTGACCCTTTCAGTATACAGAGATCTCAGTATACAGTACTCAGAATCACCCTGGTGCATATAATAAATAAGAAGGACCTTATGGTTACTGTCTATATTACATGAAGCCCATGAAATTAAGATGTATTACTTTATAACAGTAATACATAAGAGATAATCTCGGAAGAAGGGATTAGTCCTTGATGTAATCCTTTGTTTATATCTATAATAGGGTGTGGCACCACCCTTCTACACTATTCTACTATCTAGAAGCTGTTTAGGGTTCTTTGTTGACAGGACCCTCCTCGTCAACAGTTAGGATTACTTTGGTGTATATAAGGGGTCTGACTTGAGGCATTCACCCCGTTTTTGGGTAGGTCTCCTCTTTTGTAGGACTCTCTCTTTTTGGAACTCTTCTCTGGTGGGATCCTCTTTGTGGGAGACTTGGGCCCTCGTGTATAGTCTAAGTTCTGACCAGAGCTAGAGTTCTTTCATTATATTGGATTGTGGTGGTAGAGCTTTTGTACTATTAAAACCCTTCTTGGAACTGTGCTGGACTCATGAGCTTTCATCCTTTCCCCAGCAGTCTCGGACGAAGAGAATGTCTGTCCTGATGCTGTTGGGGACTCCAGAAGCTCCCTGACACAGATCAATGCCTGAAATTTCTGTTTGTCTTGTTTTTACTTAAGACTAGCAAATTTGCTACAACTTAAAAATTCATGTCCTTTGAAGAAGTTATGTAGTATAAACATTTCTCACTCCAGTGTAAATTTACATTTCTACTTCAGTAAATTTACTCATAAATATTTATGGAAGAGCGTTTGTATAATAAGAGAGCTTAGAGACAGAATGAAAATATTAGTGGCCTAAAAGATTGCAGAAAAGGGGCAGCTGGGGATATAGAGGGAAATATTTGTAATTAATTTTGCACCATTCTTTATAGAGAGGTCTTTAATGCTTTCAGCTGATTCTTTAAGCCGATGAACTGAGAGTCCTTAATGTGTCTTTTTCCACTTAGAGTTTTGGAACAAAGGTCTGCTAAAGATAGTGCCTAGGCCTTTGATGTCTGATTCTGGCTCAAAAGAAAAATGATTTGCTATTGAGGTAAATTGCAGATAAAAAAATGGGTAGTTTTTGTGGAGGACAGAGGGAATTTTTTTTCTGGTAGTTCTTAAATAATGCAATTTTGAGGAAGATTTAGTCTGTCTGCTTATAATATAAACCCAGGTAACACTGGGACTTATTTTATGGAATAAGAAGCGGCAATTATTTAGTGTTGCTTTAGCTGGAATTATCTCCATTCTAGCACTGATATTTCCATAGCTCAGTAAATCCCACCTTAACTTCTTGATTTAAAAACTTTTATCTGTCTGGACAGGTCAAGGGCTAACAGATTCGTTACAATGAAACTGCCAACAAATGGTTCAAACAGATTGCTTTCCTGATAACGCTTAGCAGAGGTGAGCCCTATGAGTGTGGCATTTGAAATAGTTGGAGACAGAGGAGTAATATAATAACTGCAGCCCTGTTTAGGAGGCTATGACCCTCAACAAAAATATAGCTCCAGTGAGGTCTGGTTGAGATGGTAAGAATAGTGCAGCAAGGGAAGTGGAAAGATGCCAATGCCAATGATAGACGATTATTTCAAACTTCTGGCTAGGGTCAGCTGTACCCTTAAGAAGAGGACAGCTTCCTTTTTTCCCTCTTTCATGTAATCCAATCCCTTATTCCAGAGGTCAGAAAGTTCAGGTCCAAAGGCTACTTTAGGTAAAATAGAGTTGGATTGGACTTTAAAGACTTTCCATCTTACGCACCTCTCAACCTCTCCCACACTCGTCTATTACCCCAAACCACTTTGGTGAACTTTGTTGGAACAAAGTGATGAGAACATTTCTTCACCACAGGTTTTCCCTGTTCATTATAGACTTGCTCTAATTGTTGGACATTAGCAAACATTTTATTTCCCTTCAGCTTTTCACTGAGTCTACCTTCTATGTGGTACTCATTCCAATGGAATTTGATTTGTCTTATACTTTTGTTTTGGGTTGATTTTTAAATTTTGAACCGAGCCCTTTTTTTTTTTCTTGTTGGGTCACACCCAGTGATGCTCATGGTTATTTCTGGCTCTGCGCTCAGGAATTACTCCGGGAGGTGCTTGGGGGTCCTTATGGGATGCCAGGGATGGAACCTGGGTCAGCTGGCGCAAGGCAAATGCCCTACCTGCTCTATGGCTCTAGCCCCTCAAAATGTTATTTCTAACTCATACATGGCACATCTGTATCACAAAGCAGAATGGAGCAGCATAGTAATGCTGGGTGTGAGTGGTATTTGGACACATTTATCTTTTGCCCAGTATGTATTGGGCTCTGACCCGCTAGCTTTAGGGCCCAGCACTTTCCCCACCATAAAGTTTTAAGGGCGGGACCCAGAAGTGAGCCCAGCCCAAATGTTTACACCTACATGAAAAAATATGTGCTTAAGGTGAGGCAGGGTGTGCCTGGTCTTCTGACCACAGGAATAAATCTGTGATTGTCATTTGTTGCAATAGCACAGGAGTAAATCAGTGATTGTTATTTGTTGCAATAGCCCAGGGATTTGTGCTTGCACCCCCTCCCTCAAAAATAGTATGAAAGGCTTAAACTGTGCTCAGCAACTGGAACTGCTTTCCAGAACTCCCCGCTGCATTGGTGTCTTTTTCTTTCTGCAGCAGCAGCAAGGCAGAAGCTTCTCCCAAGTTATTCCCTCTCCTTTCGCACAGCTGAAGTATCGCAAGATCCAGGTCTCCTTCATTCGTGCTGGTGGGGGGGTTGTCACTGGACAGGCCCCCCGACAAGTATGTAGTGAGTTATTTTATTTTGAACATGTTTTAGTCACCAAACCTTGCCATCCCAAATGTTCTTAAATTCCATATGCCCATGTGTATTGTTTGCTATTACTGAATTGTGTTATTTCAGATAGCAAAGTATTTCTTGTGTCCCTGTTCTGTAAAATTAAAAACCCTACAAAATGGAGACCAAAAAATACAAGTGCAAAATTATGTATAAGGCCCCAAGTTTAATGCCTTAGCACCAGGTGGTTCATTTGATACAGCAGGAGCTAAGGAGGAAAGCACCAGGTCTCAGGGAGCTAATCCCACCTGTGGTCTAGGTAGCCAATCAAAATGTAGAAGGGAAACCTGGGGGTGGGATTTGACAACAAATAAAAGGCAACCACAGGCTCCTCCCAGTAAGGAGAGAAGAGAGAGAAGGAGAGACAAGAGAGGAGAAGGAGAGACAAGAGAGAAGAGAGAGGGTACAAGAAGAGAAGAGAAGAACTGGACCTCTCTCTGGCCAGCTGCTCCCAACCAGATCAGGGAGGGCTGTCTCTTCGGATCAGGTAGGGCTGCATGCCCAGGTACAGGGCCCAGTACGGATAGGTCACGGAAGGCCAGGCAAGGGCTGCTACAGGAAGGGCCAGACTCAGAGGCCCAGGTTATGGTGGCTTGGAAGCCCAGGATAGCCCAGGTTCAGGCAAGGCACCGATCAGGTACAGGGCAAGGTACTGAGCACAGGAGTCTCACCCACGTGTACAGGGTAGAGGCTGGAGACTAAGGAAAGCCGGGACAGGACCACAGGGACCACTGGGGGTACAGTTGGGAGGCCCAGCGGCAGGCACTGAGAGAGCAGCACAAGAACAGGACTGGGCCATCATTGTGGGATGTGGTTGTCTGCGTGGGACAGAATCAGGAATTTGTTCATGGGGAACAGAATGGCTAGACATTGGGGAAGGGACCTGGAAACCTCTGTATATTAAACTGACATTCCCAACAAACCCATCACAGGTATTCTTCATTTCTGTCACAGCACTTTTCCTTCTCTTTTGAGTACATTGCTTATATACTCATGAATGCTGTGTGCCTTATCCCATAGAGCCTTGAGTGTATTACTCACAGCTGTTTTATTTTCTTTTTTAAGTTAATTTTATTTTATTATTTTTTAATTTATTTTTTTAATTTTATTACACCACTTTTAGACATAACAATTGCAAGATGCTCATGCTTGAGTTTTGATTCTACAGTGTTCCAACACCCATCCCTCCACCTGAACCCATCTCCCATCACCAATGTCCCCACCTCCCTCCCCCTCCCGCACCCCAACTACTTGGCAGGTTCTGTATATCTTTTCTCTCCTCTCTATCTCGCCCTCCCACCTACCTTTCCTACACATCGTAGAATGAAGTACATTAAAGGACATAACTGTTTCCACTAGTTTGATGGACTGCGTGGCTGCAAGTGGCCGCGTGACTTAGGGGCCTCATGGTCAGTGTCTGGACAGCGAAAATGGCGGCTAATGTGGTGGGTGAGTCTCATCCAGCTGCTTCGGGACCCCCAGAGGTGATGGGCCAACACCCAAAACCCATCTGTCCTCCTGGGGGCCTCATGGTCAGCTGAGCAAGGGAGAGCCAAGTTCCAGTTCCCCCAGCTGGGTCTGAGGCTCTGCATGCTATGGCTGATCACCCCAGGGCAGCTCCTGGGCAGGGCTACTGGGCTCAGACAAAATGGAGAGGGGAAGGGGCGACCCCAGCTCCATCTGATGAATTCCCGGTGATTCCTGCTTCTGGGAGCTGCCTACCTGGGCTCGAACTCGTTTTGCTCTGTTAATCTGGTCTTGAGGTCAGCGTCCCTTCCGGGCGGGCTCTGATGTTCTGCAGCATCCGGACAGCGAAAATGGCCACTAATGTGGTGGGCGAGTCTCATCCGGCTGCTTCCAGGAGCCCCCCAGAGGTGATGGGCCAACACCCAAAGCCCATCTGTCCTCCTGGGGCCCCATGGTCAGCTGAGCCAGGGGAGAGCCAAGTTCCAGCTCCCTCAGCTGCGTCTGAGGCTCTGCATGTTATGGCTGGTTGCCCCAGGGCAGCTCCTGGGTGGGGCTACGGGGCTCAAACAAAATGGAGAGGGGAAGGGGCGACCCCAGCTCCATCTGATGAATTCCCTGTGCTTCCCGCTTCTGGGAGCTGCCTACCTGGGCTCCAACTCGTTTTGCTCTGTTAATCTGGTCTTGAGGTTAGCATCCCTCCTGGGCAGACTCTGATGTGCTGCAGCATCCACACAGCAAAAATGGCGGCTAATGTAGTGGGTGAGTCTCATCCGGCTGCTTTAAGGACCCCCCCAGAGGTGATGGGCCAACATCCAAAACCCATCTCTCTTCCTGGGGCCCCATGGTCAGCAGAGCCAGGGGAAAGCCGAGTTCCAGCTCCCCAGCTGCGTCTGAGGCTCTGCATGCTATATCAATCTCTCCAGTTTGATGCAAATAGATTGATCAGTGAAGTGTACAAATGAGAAAGATCCTGAAAGGACCTGGTGCTAAAATACATTGCGTCTAAGATTAAACCACAGCGGCGAGCAGCGGTGTGCCTGTGCAGCCATGGATCTGGAGTCTCTGTCTTGCAGCGGTTGGCTGTGGTGGCTGGAGCTCAGGGTCACACCCACTGGGCCCGGAGGCTGGGGACTGGGTAGAGGCTCCCAATGCTTGCTCCCAGTCCAGCAGGCGTGGCCGCCTGCATGGCGAGCAGCCCCTAGGAGCTATGTAGGACACCACCAGGCGCTGGCTGAGCCTTTTGACACAGCTGTTTTAAATTCCCCAGTCTGGAAGCTGAAACATTCCTGTTATAGCCAAGTTTTATTTTAATGTTTTCCACCTTCTACTATGTTTTTCCTTTTTTGATACAGCGTGTTTTCTGCATTACATTTAATTCTGTCAAAAACTGAATATTTTGATTGCTGTAAGATGAAAACCTCAGAAACTTGATTCATCCCACTCTCTGGGGTTTGTTGTTGTTCCTTGTAGTGGGTCATTCTTTGCTTGTTTAGTGACTTTCATAAATGATTTTTCTAAAGTATGATTTTTCTAAAACGTGTTCACTAAAGCATGTGTTCTGTTAGCTATTCATAGATCATATTTTGACAGAGTTACTTAAAGTGTCTGGAACAAAAGAACCAAAAACAAAAACAGAAGAAAGAGGGACCTTTACCAGTTCTTATAAATTGATTGTGTGTGCATTCTCTTCAGGCTTTATTTTATATTTAAAATATAAGTATATATTGTATTTTTTGTTTTCATATAATTGCAGGTCAGCTAGAGGTGAAAATTTAGGGTCCTAGACCTTTTCTGTACATATGACTTGCTCAGGATATGCTTGTGATCCTCTTGATTACCCTGAACATGGGAGCTTTTTAAAGTCTTCATTTTCCGAGAATCTCATTTCCTAGTTTCCTTCTTTTCATGACTATTAGTCTTTTCGCAATCTATATCTTGTTCCTTGCTCTAGGATACTGGGCCAATACTTTTTGCCTTTCATTAGAAGCTCCCTACGAAGTGGCCCCCTTGCCTGCGAATGCTCTGAATAGGGTAAACCAAAGAAAGTCTCTAGGTAGATCCTTGAAGGAGTCCCTAGAGGTATCAAAATCCACAACCAAAATGCTTTGAGAATAAAATTTATATTGTTCCTTCTGGCACTAGCAATTTGCACTAGGATTTTAGGCTGCCACCCTAACAGTCACTGATTTTTTTCCAATTTTGGGTCACACCCCGCAATACTCAGGGGTTACTCCTGCCTCTGTACTCAGGAATTACTCCTGGAGGTGCTTGGGGGTCCTTATGGGATGCCGGGATTGAACCCAGGTTGGCTGCATGCAAGGCAAACCCCTCTGTGCTACTGCTCTGGCCCCCGTAACAGTCACTGTTAATATGAGGTTTTGGGGGATGGTAAATGTACAGTTAAAAACACCGCAGTACCCTTTTAGCGCAAAGTAATACTTTTTCCTCACCAGGGCTTTTTCTAGTTGTTCCAAGTTGGTTTGTCTGTGTGTGTGTGTGTGTGTCTGTGTGTGTGTGTGTGTCTGTGTGTGTAAGGGAGTGTGTATGTGGGGAAGGGAAGCAATGCTCAGAACTTACTTCTATGCTCGGGGATCACTCCTGGTGGTACTTGGACCATATGTGGTATAGGACTGAACCCAGATCAGCTGTGTTCAAAGCAAGCACATTACCTTCTGCATTATCTATCTCACCCATCAAAGTTTTTAACTAGGTCATTAAATTCTGAGCAAAAGTTGCCTTAGGTAATTTTAATCATTTAATGTTGCTTTTGCACAGGACTGAGTCCCTGATGCTTCTAGACTCCATTTCCAGGCCAGTTTTTTTATTTTAATGAAAAATAATTTTTTATTGTTCACTAAAAAACGGTATATTGCCACATTTCCTTGTTGTCTTGTTTGACTGGCTGATTTGTTCTTTTCTTTCCCTTGGCTATTTTAGTTGAGACCACATTGAACATTTTTGCACATAAAGACTAAATTCTATAAATCGTATTTGAGGCACCATAATTTATAATGCTATTAATAATTTAATAATAGGGTTTCTGCACACAGTGTTCCAACACCACACCCTCACCAGTGTATACTCCCTCCACCATTGTCTCAATGGCCACCCCACCCTATCCATTTGTTGTTCCCTTGAGATGAATTTTTGTATTCCAATATGAGATCATTCTGTATTCTGTATCTCTCCCTTTCCTTCTGACTGAATTTATTCAGCATGACACTCCCAGATTCATGCATATTATGACAATTTGCATGATTTTGTTTTTTCTTATATCCCAGTAATATTTCACTATGTACATATGCCATATACACCAATTGAAAGACCAGCTTTTTAAATCCATTTTATTAGATTCTTTCTTTTTTCTAATATATTTATCAAAGGTTCCTCAATAAAAAGGGGAGAAAACGCAGAGGTAAATTCGCCAATATTCTCCCTATCACTGTATCACTGTCTTCCCGCTCATCATCGATTGGCTCGAACGGGCACCAGTAACATCTCCATATGTCCTGTCTCATGCTAATAGAGCCCAAGGGCACCTGCTTGCTCCAGGAACATAAAGAGCCTCAAACCATTCCATAAGCTCATGGGAATGAAGTCTAAAATTGTTACTGGTATTTGGCATATCAAATATGACACAGGAAGCTTGCCAGGCTCTGCCGTGCGGGTAGCATACTCTTGTAGTCATCTCTAAATCCAGCATTTGTTGAAGCCGGGCTGTGGTAGGCTGGTCTGCTGGGTGGAGTTCTGATGAGAGGAAGTCCAGATGTGGAAAATGGAGGCCCTCGTGGAGTGGGGGTCGCCTGGCTCATTGCAAGGCTCTGCTGGGGGTCGTCTGGCTCATTGCAAGGCTCTGCTGGGGTGGCGGGCCAGGGCTAGAACCCGCCATCCCTCCTGGGCACCTCGTGAGCAGCTGGGCACAGGGAGAGCCAGTAGTAGCTCTGCTCCATGTCTGTGAGTCTCATATATATAATATATTATATATTATAATATATAATACATAATATATGTATCATATATTATTATATAAATATGCATTATTATATAATATATGTATTATGTATATACTATATTATATAACTATGTTATATATAACATATCATATTATCACTGTATCACTGTCTTCCCGTAGTTCTGCTCAAGCGGGCACCAGTAACATCTCCATCCTATAGAATTCATTTAAATTTGAAGCCCTTAATATGTGCTAAATGGTATGGCAAAATATGCAGTATATGTCTGGTGTAGCTGACAGTCTTGCTGGGAAAACAAGTAAATAATCAGAGGACCTAAGCAGTTATGGGATCAGGGAATTTTACCAACAGTGTCTCAGTTGCAGCAGGATGATGATGTCACTCACTTGGTATTCCAGGTCCATGGCAGCTGTCATAATAAAAGGACTTTCTCTATGATTAAGTTAGCTACTCTTCACTTAACATTTCTGGTAGGTTCTTGAAAACTGTTATTCTAAGCAAAAATTTATCCAACCAACATTATACCGCAAGGATATTGTTAAAATTCTAGGATATATTGTGGACGTATAGAATTTTCATATTTTAACCCCACCCTAATCTCAGTTGATTAAACCAAGATCATTCCACTTGTTGTAAGTAGATATCAATATAAAATATTAAAAATATGACACATTAGAGGAAATAAAGTGATAGTATAGCTAGTAGAGCATTTGCCTTGCATGTGGCGAACCTGGCTTTTATCTTAAGCACTCCATGTGGTCCCTGAACCCAAAGTGAAGAGTATGCCCTGAGAATTAATGATATAGCCCCCAAACCAAAACTAAATAAATAAATATGGCATTAAAAACGGTTGGCAATTTAACGAAACAAGAGAACCTGGAAGAAATGGACAAATTCCTGAACTCCTATAGCCTCCCACAATTGAAACAAGATGACCTTCAGTACCTGAATAAGCCTGTCACCATGGAGGAAATTGAAATAGTAATTAAAAGTCTGCCCAACACAAAAGCTCAGGTCCAGATGGATTCACTAGTGAATTCTACCAAACCTTTAAGGGGGACCTACTGCCAGTCTTTTTTTCAAGCTCTTCCAGGAAATTGAAGAAACAGAAACACTCCCAAATAGCTTCTATGAGGCACCTATCACCCTGATACCCAAAGCAAACGGAGACATCACAAAAAAAAGAAATCTACAGACCAATCTCCCTGATGAACACAGATACTAAAATCTTCAACAAAATACTAGCAAACAGAATCTAAAGACTCATCAAAAAGGTTATATATCATGACCAAGTAGGATTCACCCTGGGAATGCAAGGATGGTTCAACATTTGCAAGTCAATCAACAGAGTACACATCAATAAAAGAAAAAATAAAAAATCATATGATCATAAAATAGACTCAGAGAAAGCATTTGACAAGATCCAACACCTGTTCATGATTAAAAACTCCATAAAACCTTTAGACTCACCCCCTCCCCCCACCACATGCCTCTGGGCAGGTAGGGACCTAACAGCAGAGTGAGAACTTCCCCAGACGAGGACCTTGCCCCATCCCCGCACCAGCCCTCTGATCGCCACTGCTTTACTCCAGGTGCGTGCAGACCTTTAGGCCCAACCCCCATCACACGCCTCCAGGCAGGTGGAGACCTAAAGCCTGACAGCTGATCGCCACTGCTTTACTCTAGGCTGCTCTATCCCAGGTTTCACACCCCCAAACTCAAAACTGCGCAATAGTAGTACTAGGGCACACTTTCCACAGTACTCCCCACATCCCTCAAAATCTGAACAACCATCAACAACCTTTACTGTACTGCCCAGACACACAGTGCCTAGTACACTCAAGTTGCAACCTATAACAATCATAATGGTAAAGCAACGCAGAATTACATCAAGCTCCGTAAGTGAAGCCACCTGCCAAGAGGAGCCAAGCAATAATGATGAGCTGGATGATCTCTCTGATAAGCAATTTCAAAGAGAGTTGTTAAGAATGCATAAGGAGCTCAAGGGAAGCAATGGAACACAGAGTCAATAAAATTGAAGAGGATATGAAAGCAGAAGTGAGGAAATGGAAATGCAAGCAGAAATAACACATTAGAAATGAGATGGGGGAAATGAAAAACTCACTGGAAGGCCTTTGCAGCAGAGTAACAGCCGCTGAGAACAGAATCAGTGAGCTCAAAGATGAGGTGCAGAGTCTTTCTCGGCAACAGCAGAAGATGGAAAAAAGACTCACAGTAAATGAGCAGACATCAAGAGATAATCAAAATGAAGCCAAAAAGGAATAACATAAGATCATTGGAGTCCCAGAAGTACAAGAAGAAAACCCTGATAAAGAAGCAACTATCAAAGCAATCATAGCTGAGAAGTTCCCGGAACTGGAGAGCGCGTGCTCCCAGATTCAGGAGGCTCGAAGGGTACCATCTAAAAAGAAACCCAAATAAGAATACCCCAAGACATAGCCTAATAAAAATGACAAGAACTATAGATAGAGACAGAATACTGAAAGCTGCAAGATCAAAGAAGGAAATCACATTCAAAGGAAAATCCCTAAGATTTAGAGCAGATTTTTCAGAGGAAACACTCTGAGTCCGAAGACAATGATGAGATATCGTGAAAAGACTCAAGGAAATGAAAGCCTCACCAAGAGTTCTTTACCCGGCCAGACTCACATTCATATTTGAAGGAAAGCCACACAGCTTCATAGATAAGCAACAGCTTAAGAACTTCATAGACTCAAAACCAACTTTAAAAGAAGAACTGAGGGGCCAGAGCGATAGTCCCGTGGGTAGAGGAGTTTGCTTTTGCACGCAGCCGGCCCATGCCAGCCTGGGTTCGATCCCCAGCATCCCATAGGGTTCCCCCGAGCACTGCCAGGAGTAATTCCTGAGTGCAGAGCCAAGAGTAACCCCTGAGCATCGCTGGGTGTGACCCAAAAAAAGCAAAAAAAAAAAAAAAAGGACTGAAGGAGCTGCTGTAAGATAAGACAAACCCTAAAAACGCAACTAACTTATTCAAAAAAATGGCACAAAATCCTATGACAATAATCTCTATCAACGTCAATGGCCTAAATGTGCCAATAAAGAGACACAGAGTGACAAAATGGATTAAAAACCTGAATCCAACATTCTGCTGCCTACAAGAAACACAGCTGAACAATCAGAGCAAACACAGACTCAAAGTCAAAGGCTGAAAGACAATTCTCCACGCAAACAACTTCTCCAAAAAAGGTCGGTGTGGCCATACTAGTATCTGACAACATAGACTTTAGAATAAAAATGGTTAGAAGGAACAGTGAAGGCCATTTCTTAAGATTTTTTTTTTGCTTTGTGGGTCATACCCGTAATGCTCAGGGGTTACCCCTGGCTCTGCACTCAGGAATCACTCCCTGGCGGTGCTCAGGGGACCATATGGGAGCCGGGAATCGAACACGGGCCGACAAAGGCCAGCCGCTGGAAGGCAAACGCTATCGCCCGGCCCCCATTTCTTAATGATTAAGGGATGCGTATACCAGGAAAAAAATTACACTCCTAAACATATACGCACCCAATGAGGGGCCAGCAAGATACTTAAAATAACTGCTAATAGACTTCAAAGAAGACATTGACAGCAACACAGTAGTAGTCGGAGACTTCAACACTGCTTTATCAACTCTTGATAGATCGACAATAATGAAACTCACCAAGGAAATACCCGCCCTGAAGGAAGAAATGGAAGATAGAAGGGTGGTTGATATATACAGGGTTTTTCATCCCCAAAATAGCTGAATACATATTTTTCTCCAGTGCACATGGAACATTCTCCAAAATAGCCCACATGCTGAACCATAAAACATACCTCAATAAAATAAAAGACATAGAAATTGTGTCAACTATTTTTACAGACCATGATTCACTGAAAATGGAAGTTAACAACATACAGAAACAGGGAGTCAAACCAAACACATGAAAACTGAACCGCTCACTGCTGAACAACCAGTGGGTCACAGAAGAAACCAAACAGGAAATCCAAAGATTCCTGGAAACAAATGAAAATGAAGACACCAACTATCAGAACTTGTGGGACACACCAAAAGCAGTGTTAAGAGGAAAGTTCATAGCTCTGCAAGCATTCATCAGGAAAGAAGAAAGAGCCCACATAAATAACCTGACTTCACAGCTGAAAATGTTACAAAAAAAGAACAACAAAAGGAACCCAACCAAGGCAGAAAGAAGGAAATAATAAAACTTAGAGGAAATCAATGAGCTGGAAACCCAAAAACCAATCCAAAAGATTAATGAAACCAATAGCTGGTTCTTTGAAAAACTAAACAAGATCGACAAACCACTGGCAAGACTTGTAAGGACAGGGAAAGAGAGACCCCAAATAAACAGAACCAGAAATGAAAAGGGGGACATCACAACAGAAACCACAGAAATCCAAAAGATTATCAGAGATTACTTTGAGAGCCTGTATGCCGTGAAACATGAGAATCTAGAAGAAATGGATAAATTCCTGAAGTCCTATAACCTCCCAAGACTGAAACAAGAAGACTGCAGTACCTGAATAAGCCTATCACCATCGAGGAAATTGAAACTGTAATTAAAAGTCTGCCCAAACACAAAAGCCCAGGTCCAGATGGATTCACTAGTGAATTCTACCAAACCTTTAAGGAGGACCTACTCCCAGTCCTTTTCAAGCTCTTCCAGGAAATAGAAGAAACAGAAACACTCCCAAACAGTTTCTATGAGGCACATATCACCCTCATACCCAAAGCAGGGAGAGATAACACAATGAAGGAAAACTGTAGACCAATCAGGGCCGGAGCAATAGCACAGTGGGTAGGGCGTTTGACTTGCATGTGGCCGAACTCGGGTTTGATCCCTATCATCCTATAGGGTTCCCGAGCCCTGCCAGGAGGAATTCCTGAGTGCAGAGCCATAGTAACCCCTGAGCATTGCTGCGTGTGACCCAAAAAGCAAAAAAAAAAAAAAAAAGAAAAGAAAAGAAAAGAAAAATGTAAAGAACCTGTACCAAAAAAAAAAAAAAAAAAAACTACAAAATGCTGCTTCAAGAAATAAAAGAGGACACAAGGAAATGGAGATGCATTCCCTGCTCATAGATTGGGAAAATTAACATTGTGAAATTGGTAATACTCCCTAGAACTTTATACAGATTCAATGTGGTCCCTATAAGAATATCCATGACATTCTTCAAAGTTGATCAAACATTCCTGAAATTTGTATGGAATAACAAACCCCCATGGATAGCTAAAGCAATCCTTGGGAAAAAGATGGGAGGTATCACCTATCCCAACTTCTAGCTGTATTACAAAGCGGTAGTATTTAAAACAACATGGTATTGGAGTTAAAACAGACCTTTAGACCTTAGAATAGAGTTGAATACCTTCACACCCATCCTCAAATTCACCATCATTTAATCTTTGCTAAAGGAGCAAAAAGTACAAAATGGAGCAAGGTAAGCCTCTTCGAGAAGTGGTGCTGGGAAAACTGGGCAGCTACATGTAAAAAAATGAATTTGGACCACTATCTAATACCCACCATGCACAAAAGTCAGCTCAAAATGGATTAAAGATCTCAATATCAGACCTGAATCCACAAAGTACATTGAAGAGAACATAGAGAAAACCCTCTACGACAACGAAGCTAAAGGCATCTTCAAAGTTGAAACACCATTTAACAAAACAATTGGAAGCAAAGATAAACATATGGGATTACATGAAACTAAAAAGCTTCTTCACCTCAAAAGAAACCAACATGCAAACTCCAAATTCATCTGCCAAGGAGACCTTCTTATGGCCTGGGTACTAGCTGGGAAATGGCTTCCACCTTTCTTTTGTTCAAGTGGTCAGGAAGGTACTTCACAAGACAAATTTTACCACTAGGGTACTAAAGCAGCCAGATTTTCACTGTTTGGTAGCATCTAGAGTATAGTGATTTCATTATAGCAGCTAACAGAATCCCCACCGTGAACCATCTGGTGGTCTACAAACTTTATGGATTTTGCTATCTGCCCATGAAATTTCCCTGCCACCATGACCTCAAGGCCTTTGGCTCCACTTTCTTATATAAACACAGCATACAGTATCAGGGCTCTGAACTGCGAGGACTCCTAGGAATTTGTAATGCAGAGATTTGGTCTGCTGGAAATTCAAGGGCCCAGAAATGCAAGACAATTGTTTATGAAGTGACTTTTTTATGTCCACTTGACTTTTTATGGGTCAAGTGGTAAGATAAGCTCAACAATTCTGGTCTGATATTACAAGTTTTGCCTTTACTTAAGATTGGGTTTATCAGTATCAGTGTGTTTCAAATCTAGCCATCTATTAGGATCAACTATGAAACTTTAAAAACGAAACTCAAACCACTGATGCTTAGATTTTGCCCTATACCAGTTGGATAAGAGTGTCCAGCGTTAAAGAATTCAGCATTGGTGTTTAAAAGCCCTCAATGGGGCGGGGAATACCCCGGGCCCCGCTGCCCAAAAAAAAAAAAAAAGCCCCTCAAGTGATCTCATATGTAACCACTTGATATAGCAGAATATCAAGTATAAACCCTTGACATAGAAGAAAGACAGCTTAGGTGATTTTGCATAATTGAATGAATTTTTAAATATCCTTGTACTGAGACTGTGGAGATAGTACAGGGATTAGTTAAGTGAACCAGGTAATAAGTTTTGCTACTAAAGATGACTGTGTTGGTGAACCTTTAACAAAATAAGAAAATGAAATATAGGGTTTTATATAGTAATAACTGTCTTCCCGTTCATCATCGATTTGCTCGAGCGGGCACCAGTAACATCTCCATATGTCCTGTCTCAAGCTAGTAGAGCCTAAGGGCAACTGCTCGCTCCAGGAACACAAAGAGCCTCAAACCATTTCCTTCAGGTCATGGGAATGAGGTATATAATTGTCACTGTTTTTTGGCATATCAGTACGATCAGGTGGCTTGCCAGGCTATAACACATAAAAATATATTATGCACTTAAAATCATGATGATGATTTTAAGTGATGATTAAAATCATCATTTTAAGTACATGATACCTTAACAGTATAGGCATAGTTAAATCATCATGCACTTAAAATTCTGAGAGGAGATAGTTTATTTGGGCAGTTTATTAAAACCATTATTGGACAACGTGTTGTCCCAGAGAATACTGCATTGTTTCACCTCAATACCTTTTTGGACACACAGCACAGTGTCAAAACAACTGCTATTGGGGATGTGGAGAAAACGAACTACTAGAGGGTATCATGCAGAGTGAAGTATGTTAGAAGGAGAAAGACAGATATAGAATTAATGTCTCTATGTAAAAGAATAAAAGCAAGGTAATAAATAATGTTTAATGAAAGCAAAGCTTTGGGGGTACAAGGGTGGTGAAGAGAGCCTCTTATATGCTGTAGCCCCAAACAAAACTGCATAATGAAAGAAAAAAGCCCCAAATAATCACATAATCCCATGTGTGGCACCACAATGGAAATCCAAGACAGCCATTAACGTTTGCAGCCCTGGCAGGGAAGCAACCCACAGTCATTTCAAGCTGTGGGCAGAAGATGATGGACAGAATTTCCTGCCCCAGGAAAAAAACAAAAGCCATTCCCACACCTGCATTGTATCTGACTCAGTGCAGGCATTCACCAAGAGTCAGACAGATTAAGGAAAACTATTGCTATTGTGTGCTACAACCCCACAACTTTAAGACAGACAACAAAGCCATGTGGCAAGATACCAGCAACTAAGATCTGTA
>JAJIBD010015145.1:0-17452 GCA_021461705.1 Cryptotis parvus
AACTTTTGGACCATTGAATTCCATTTGGGCACTGGATATTGGTGCCTTGGGGATACTAAAATACTTGAAGTACAGGTTAACCCTCCAGGTTGATACAAACTTGGACACATATTCCTCCAGACACACCTAAGCTCCAATTCTGAGGATCCACTAACCAGGCCCTCAGAATTCAGTTCTACAGATGCATCTGGGCACTTATAATCCATACTCTGGTTTTCCCGACAGGTATGCTTGAATTTACCACAGAAAGGTCGTTGGGAAATTGTGACAATGCATCCCTAAGCACCATCTCAGACCGGCTCAAATGTGGTGCCTTTGAGGTACCTAGTCACTTGTTGACTTGTGGTTTTGAACAATAGTTGTACCACAGGCTCAAGCATCTAACTTCAGGCCATGACATTACCAAATGGTCACAATGTTGCAACATAAGATGTTTACTAATTTACTTCAGTTGCCACCAGCTAGCAAAAGCAAGCTCCTTCCCCTCCCCACCCCTAAGTATCTATGCAGGTCTGTTCAGCACTACAGCTGTATTGGACACTCACAACCATGAATGCTCTATCACTATTGAGGTCTGCTGGACTTTGACACCACTGCCAGGAATTAGCAACTGTGAATTCTATGAAGACAATGAGGCCCACTAGCCCTTACTGAAAAAGATGCATCAAGTCACTCATGATAACAATTAACTGGTGGTGATCCAGGTGCACACATTCTCAACACACACTGTCTAGAATTTGCAGTACTCAGGCCTGCTCAAAAATGAACTCTCATCTCTAGCTCTTTGCACATCATCAGGAATAATGCAAAAGAAGGAAGAACTAATTTGAACAGAAAGATGAAGACAATAGACTGAGAAGACCCAGAAGAATATCAGTCTTCTAAACTCCCTAATGAAGACTTCAAAGCAGCTATCACAATGAACCTAATGAGATGGGGAAACTAGAAGAAATAGTGCAGAGCCTCACAACAAGCCAGACGACCCCCAGTTCATGAGGACCTCCATTTTTCACATCTGGACTTCCCCCTCGTCAGAACTCCACTCAGCAGACCAGCCTATCACAGCCCGGCTCGTGGGACCGCAAGCGGCGCGCAGTTCATCAATTAATGCTGGATTTTAAGATGACTACAAGAGTATGCTACCCGCACGGCAGAGCCTGGCAAGCTATCTGTGTCGTATTTGATATGCCAGATACCAGTAACAATTATAGACCTCATTCCCATGACCTGATGGAATGGTTTGAGGCTCTTTATGTTTCTGGAGCAAGCAGGTGCCCTTGGGCTCTACTTGCGTGAGACAGGTCATATGGAGATGTTACTGGTGCCCGCTCAAGCAAATCGATGATGAACGGAAAGACAGTGATACAGTGATACAGTGATTAAATTTAAATTTTGTGTATGACATATTATACCTGGAAAATACTAAAGAATTCACAAAAATCCTCTAAGAAACAATATACCATTGGTATATTGGTACTAGATCAAGGTACTAAACTACAAAATCAACACATAAAATCTGTGGCATTTCTGTATGCAAGCAGTGAGCTAGAAGAGAAAGAAATAAAAAGACAGCCTATTTAAATCAGTGCCCCCAAAGCCAATTACCTAGAAATCAACTTAGCAAAGAGTGTGAAGGACTTAAATATCAAAAATTATAAACCACTGTTTATCACCATATTTATCACTATATTATTTATCATTATAAATAAGAAAAAACAAAAAATGGAAAATATTCCATGATCATAGATTGGAAAAATTAACAGTCAAAATGACCGTCCTACTCAAAGCATTCAATGAATGCAGATTCAATGAAATTCCCATTAAAATTCTGATGAGCCTTTTCAAGGACTTACTACAAATTCTACTAATATCCATATGGAATCATAAAACTCCCCCAAATAGTTAAAACAATTCTTAGAAAATGATGGGACGTGTCACATTTCTATACTTTAAATTATACTATAAAGTTATGTTCAAAAATGTGTGCTACTCGGGGCCGGAGCGATAGCCCAGTGGGTAGGGCATTTGCCTTGCACACGGCCGGCCTCTGCCAGCCTGGGTTCTATCCCGGCATCCCATATGGTCCCCCAAGCACCGCCAGGAGTAATTCCTGAGTGCAGAGCCAGGAGTAACCCCTGAGCATCGCCAGGTGTGACCCAAAAAGCAAAAAAAAAAAAGTGTGCCTCTAAAAATGATAGACTCTCATGTCATACCAAAGGAATAGTATGAGACATTATTAATATTTTCATAATATTCTCATACCAACCGTGAGTACAGAGGTAAACCTTCCCTTTTAAGGCAAAGGTTAACTGACAAGGAACTGGGAAAATTGGGTGGAGCAAGGCGGAGTCTATCGTTTTAAAAAACTTTTCTTATCTTATTTAGTTTGGTTTTGGGGAATATGGTTTGCAGTGTTCAGGATTTGCTTCTGCATCCATATTCAGGGATTACTCCTAGCAGTGCTTGGAGGAACCATTGCATTGTGAGGGATCAAAATTGGGTTAGTATTGTTTAAGGAAATCTCCATATATGCTGCATTCTCTCTCCAACCCTTTTAGGGAAGTATTTTTTAATATTTTATTAAACCACCATGAGATATACAATTACAAAGATGTTCATGTTTGTGTTTCTGTCTTAAAGTGTTCCAGCACCCATCCCTCCACCAGTGCCCATTTCCCACCACCAATGTCCCGGATTCCAACCACCCTCCCTAGCCTGCCTCTTTGGCAGGTTATTTATTTCTTTTATCTCTTTCTCTTTCTCTCTTCCTTCTCTTACATATTGTGGATTGTAATACATACACTTAGAGGTTATCATGTGTACCTTTTTGTTAGGACAGTATTTTAATAGTGCTGTGAAAACAGAATAGTAACATGCAAAAACATGAAATTAGATCAATACCATGTACCATACACAAAAAATTAATTTAAAATGTACCACAGGTCTTGATATTAGATCAGAATTCATAAAATACCAGGTTAAAATATAGGTATAGGGTATTGGTTAAAGAGTGTTTACAATTACTTGATTCAATTTGCAAAGTAAACTGAAACAAAAAGAAACAAATGGGACTATTTCATATTTAAAAAGATTTTAAATGGCAAAAAATGTGACAGGACATATGACATGTGACAGGACATATTGAGATATTACTGGTGCCCGCTCTAGCAAATAGATGATTAACGGGAAGATCGTGATCGTGAAATGGCAAAAGAAACTCATGCAAGAAAAGTGCCTGCCAAAGAGGTAGGCTGAGGGGAGGGGTGCAGGAGGGGAAACTGGAGACATTAGTCATGGGAAACATACACTGGTGAAGGGATGGGTGATGGAACATTGCATAACTGGGACTCAATCATGAACAATTTTGTAACTGTATACCCCACGATGATTTAATAAAAACATGTTTAAAAAAGAAATTTCGGTATTACATGATGGAAAACTATGCAGTTGTAAGAAAGCATTTTTATGCAGTTCACTGGAATGTGTACAGAACTGGAGGAAATCATGTTACGTGAAACAAATCAGAGGGAGAAGAACAATTACTGGAGGATCTCACTCATCTGTGGAATAGAGAGAATAAAACAAGAGAAACCACTGAAGCTGGGAGCTCTGACTAAGACCAGGGAGGGCTGCTGTTTCCGTTTTTCTTAAAAGGAGGTCTTGAGGGGCCGGAGCGATAGCCCAGCGGGTAGGGCGTTTGCCTTGCACGCGGCCGGCCTCTGTCGGCCTGGGTTCTATCCCCGCATCCCATATGGTCCCCGAGCACCACCAGGAGTAATTCCTGAGTGCAGAGCCAGGAGTAGACCCTGAGCATTGCCGGATGTGACCCAAAAAGGCAAAAAAAAAAAAAAAAAAAAAGCAGGTCTTGGTTTCCTAACACTGTTTGTAAAAGAAACTTTCCTTTCTGCATTGTATGACCTTGGGACCTTTGCATTTTTCATATATTATCTATCGCTTCTCTGCCTTTTGGCTAAGATCAAGTGTAGTGTCATACGTTAACTGTCCTTATTTGTGTCTATCTCTCAGTTGTATTCTATTATTCTGGTCTCTCAATTGTATTATTAGTCTGTGTATCTGTTTTTTCCAAATATAAGACTGCTTTTATTATCATTATCACTTTATAGTATAGTTTGAAGTCAGGAAAAAGAAGACTCTTTTTTAAAATTTCCTAAAATTTTATTATACCACTGTGAGATAAAAATTACAAAACTGTTCATGATTAGGTTTCAGTCATACAGTATTCCAGCACTGATTCCCCTACCAGTGCACATTTCCCATCACCAATGTCCCCTGACTTCCTCTTGCTTCCCCCAGCCTACCCTTATGGCAGTATGGACATTCCTCCAAAAACTAGAAATTGAGCTCCCATTTGAGCCAGAAATACCACTCCTGGGAATATACTCTGAGAGGCCAAAAAAAAACTATAGCAGAAACACCATCTACACATCTATGTTCATCACAGCACTATTCACAATAGCAAGAATATTGAAACAACCTGAGTGCCTGAGACTAGACAAAGAAACCATGATACATCTACACAATGGAATACAATGCAGCTATTAGAAAAACCGAAGTTTTGAAATTTGCCTAGAAATGGATGGACATGGAGAGTATCGTGTTGAGTGAAATTAGCCAGAGAGAAAAGGACAGATAGAATGGCACATTCATTTGTGGGATATGAAAAATAGTATGATAATAATATCCAAGACTAGGTAAAACATGAATCATGAGGTCTTCTCAGTGGATGAAATCTATCACAAGAGTATGGGAGACAGAGGTTAGGTAAGACAGAGAAGGGACCAGTGTACTAATAATTTTAGGAAACGGTAATACCAGCCTAGAACTGAACATTGAATGAAGGCAAAGGGATATACATGATGACCCCTAAATGTATGTATTACAAACCACAATGTGTAACAGAAGGGAGAGACAGAGAGAGAGAGCAAGGGAGAGAGAGAGAGGGAGAGAGAGAGGATGCAAAGAAGACTGTTTTATTCATCTTACCTCAGAATTACTTTGCCTATTCACAGGGGTTTTTGTGGTTCCATTAAAATATTAGAATCAGACAGATATAGAATGACTGCATTTATTTGCATGACTTAAATATATATATACATATAATGATAGCAATATCCAAGGTCAGGTGAAACATGGATCAGGAGATCTTGTCAAAGGTGGAAATTACCACAAACATGTGGGAGTCAGAGGTTAGGTAAGACAGAGAAGGGAACAGTGTGCTAATAATTGTTGAAAGTGCTAATATCAACCTAAAACTGAGAATTAAATATAGGCAAAAAGATACACATGATAACCTCTAAATTTATGTTTTGCAATCCACAATGTGTAAGAGAAGGAAGAGAGAAAGAGAGACAGAAAAAGACAAAGAGAAAAGAAGCTGCCATAGAGGCAGGCTTGGGGGGATGCAATCATGGACATTGGTGGTAGGAAATGGGCACTGGTGGAGGGAATGGTTGCTGGAACACTGTATGGCCAAAACCCAAACTTGAACATCTTTGTAATTGTATATCTCATGGTGGTATAATAAAATATTTTTAACAAATTTAAAAAAATATTGAATCATCTCTTCTATCTCCCGAAGCATTTCATAGCTCCGGTTTTCCTAATAGCTCTCAAAGCTGTTCATGAATGATTTCAGCCATGCAGTGTTGCAGTACCCATCTCTTCACCATTGAATATTTCCAAAACCCAATATCCCCAGTTTCCTTCTTCCCCAGCCCAGCCTGATTGGCAGGCACTTTTCTTCACTCTCTGTCTCTCTGTCTATGTGTCTCTCTCTATCTCTATCTCTGTCTCTCCTCTTTTTGGACTTTTTGGTTTGCAATACATATACTGAGGGTTGGGCCGGACAATAGCACAAGGAGGGCATTTGCCTTGCACGTGGCTGACCCGGGTTAGATCCCTGGCATCCCATATGGTTCCCTGAACACTGCCAGGAGTAATGGCTAAGTGCAGAGCCAGGAGTAACCCGTGAGAATGGCAGAGTGTGACCCAAAAAGAAAAAATAAATAAATACTTATACTGAGGGCTATCATGTATATTCCTTTACCTACCTTCAATACTCAATTCTAGTCCAAAGTTACCACTTCCAACTATTATTGTCAAATTGATCCCTAATCTTTCTTACATATCCTCTGTCCTCCACACAGTTTTGGTAGATTCCAACTATTATCAAGTTCTCCTGGCCTCTGTTTTGTCTGATCTTGTATATTAGTCACATACTATTTTTTATATCCCACAAATGAATGCAATCATTCTATATCTGTCCTTTTCCTTCTGACTAAATTCACTCAGCAATATACTCTCCATGTCCATCAATTATAGGCAAATTTCATGACTTCATTTTCCTAATAGCTGCATAGTATCTGTACCATAGTTTGTTTACTCACTCATCTGTTCTTGGCACTCAGGTTGTTTTCAGATTCTGGCTATTGTGAATAGTACTGTGATGAACACAGAAGTGCAGATGGTGTATCTGCTGTGTCTGGGGGCCGCAGGTTATATTCCCAGGAGTGGTATTGCTGGGTCAAATGGCAACTCATTTCTAGTTTTTGAAGGATTGACTATATTGTCTTCCAAAAACCCGAGCCATTAGGCTTTCCCACCAACAATGAGTGAGAGTCCCTTTCTCCCCACATCCACGCCAGCACTGGTTGTGCTTGTTATTTTGCATGTGTGCCAGTCTCTCTGGTGTGAAATAATATCTCATTGTTGTTTTTGATTCATATCTCCCCTGATGTTTAGTGAGGAAGTACATTCTTTTATATGCCTTTCAATCATTTACATTTCTTCTTTGGGGAAGTCTCTGTTCATTTCTTCTCTCCATTTTTTATGGGGTTGGATGTTTTTTCTTGTGAAGTTCTACCAGTGCCCTATATATCATGGATATTAACCCCTTATCAGATGGGCACTGGGTGAATATTCTTTCCCAGTCCTTGGAATGTCTTTGTATTTTTGTTACCGTTTCTTTTGAGCTACAGAAGCTTTTCAGTTTCATGTAGTCCCATATGTTTATCTTTGCTTACACTTGCTTTGCCAATAGTGTTTCATTCTTGAAGATGCCTATAGTCTCATGTTGTGGAGGATTTTTCCCCATGTTTTCTTTCATGTACTTTTGTGGATTCAGTTATGATGTTGAGATATTTAATCCATTTTGATCTAAATTTTGTGCATGGCATTAATCAGAGATCTAAGCTCATTTTTTTCACACACAGCTGTACAGGTTTCTGAGCACCACTCACTGAAGACACTTTCCTTGCTCATATTCCTTGTTCATATTTTTTTGCTCCTTTATCAAGGATTGATACTACACTTGATCTTAGCCAAAAGGCCGAGAAGCTGCCACGTGGGTCTACTGAGGCACCCGTACACCCGCGTGGTCATTACTGACACCCGCACACCCACATGGTCATTACTGAGACACCAGCACACTCGGCGTGGTCAGTAATGAGGCACCCGCACACCGCGTGGTCAGTACTGAGACACCGCACACCAGCGTGGTCATTACTGAGACACTGCACACCAGCGTGGTCAGTACTGAGACACCCGCACACCAGCGTGGTCAGTACTGAGACACCACACACCCGCGTGGTCAGTACTGAGACACCCGCACACCCGTGTGGTCAGTAATGAGGCACGCGCGCACACCCACGTGGTCAGTAATGAGGCACCCGCACACCCGCGTGGTCAGTACTGAGACACCCGCACCCAGCGTGGTCAGTAATGAGGCACCCGCACACCAGCGTGGTCATTACTGAGACACCACACACCCTCCTGGTCAATACTGAGACACCGCACACCCACGTGGTCAGTAATGAGGCACCCGCACACCCAGCGTGGTCAGTACTGAGACACCCGCGACACCGCGTGGTCATTACTGAGATACCGCACACCAGCGTCATCAGTACTGAGACACCGCACACCAGCGTGGTCAGTACTGAGGCACCCGCACACCCGTGTGGTCAGTACTGAGGCACCCGCACACCCGTGTGGTCAGTACTGAGGCACCCGCACACCCGTGTGGTCAGTACTGAGGCACCTGCACACCCGCGTGGTCAGTACTGAGACACCCGCACACCAGCGTGGTCACAACTGAGACACCACACACCCGTGTGGTCAGTACTGAGACACCCGCACACCCGTGTGGTCACTACTGAGACACCCGCACACCCGCGTGGTCACTACTGAGGTATCCGCACACCCGTGTGGTCAGTACTGAGACACCCGCACACCCGCGTGGTCACTACTGAGGGTATCCGCACACCCGTGTGGTCACTACTGAGGCACCCGCACACCCGCGTGGTCACTACTGAGGCACCCGCACACCTACGTGATTGGTGACACCAACACATCCACACCCCTGTGTGGTTGAGGACACTCAGACACTAGAACAGACTGTTTCTTCACAGTCTCTGGATCAGTATGCTGATCCAGAGACAGACATGGGGGCAGAGCTACTGGCTCTCACTGTGCCCAGCCGCTCATGAGGTGCCCGGGAGGGATGACAGGTTCTAGCCCTGGCCCACAACCCCAGCAGAGCCTCACAACAAGCCAGAAGACCCCCCCACTCAATGAGGACCTCCATTTTCCACATCCGGACTTCCCCCTCGTCAGAACTCCACCCAGCAGACCAGCCTATCACAGCCCAGTTCGTGGTTCATCAATAAATGCTGGATTTTGAGATGACTACAAGAGTATGCTACCCGCACAGCAGAGCCTGGCAAGCTACCCGTGTTGTATTTGATATGCCAGATACCAGTAACAATTATAGACCTCATTCCCATGACCTGATGGAATGGTTTGAGGCTCTTTATGTTCCTGGAGCAAGCAGGTGCCCTTGGGCTCTACTTGCGTGAGACAGGTCATATGGAGATGTTACTGGTGCCCGCTCAAGCAAATCGACGATGAATGGGAAGACAGTGATACAGTGATTATCAAGGATTGAATGTTCACATATTTGAAGGTGAGTGTCAGGATATTTAACTATTCCATAGGTCCCACAGGTCTGTTTTTATTCCCATACCATGCTGTTTTAATTACAACCACTTTGTAGTACAGTTTGAAGTTGGGGGAAGGTGACGCATCCCAACTTCTTTTTCACAAGAATTGCTTTGGCTATCTGTGGAGTTTATTGTTTCATATGAATTTCAGGACTGTTTGATCAATATCTTTGAAAAATGTTATGGTATATCCTTATAAGGATCACACTAAATCTGCATAATGGTTTAGGGATTTTTGCCACTTTGACAATGTTAATCATTCCCATCATGAGCAGGGGTGTTGTCTCCATTTCCTCATATCCTCTTTTATATTTTTTTTGGTTTTTTTGGGGGTCACACCCGGCAATGCTCAGGGGTTACTCCTGGTTCTTCACTCAGGAATTACTCCTGGCGGTGCTTGGGGACCATACAGGATGCCAGGGGTCGAACCCAGGTCGGCTGCTTGCAAGGCAAATGCCCCCCCCACTCGCTGTGCTATCACTTTGGCCCCTCTTTTAATTCTTGAAGCAGCGTTTTCTAGTTTTCTTTTGCAGGTCTTTTACATTCTTAGTTAAGCTGGTATCCAGGTACATGATTTTTTTTTTTTTGCTTTTTGGGTCACACCCGACAATGCTCAGGGGTTTCTCCTGGCTCTGCACTCAGAAATTACTCCTGGCGGTGCTCGGGGGACCATATGGGATGCCGGGGATCCAACCTGTGCTGGCATGGGGCAGCCGCGTGCAAGGCAAATGCCCTACCCGCTGCTCTATCACTCCGGCCCCGATTTTCTGACACACAATTGTGGACCGTATTCTTGTTGCTTTTTTTTAAAAATAATATCCCTTTCTTCTCCTTCATTATTTGCACACATAAAAGCCATGGACTTTTGGGTATTGATTGTGTAACCTGCCACTCTATTATACCTGTCTATTGTTTCTAAGAGCTCTTTGGTAGGGACATTAGGGTTCTCTAAGTATGTTATCATGTCATCTGCAAATAGTGATACTTTGGCTTCTTCTTTTCCTATCTGGATGCCTTTAATGTCTTTTTTTTCTTCCCTAATTGCTATGGCAAGTACTTCCATTACTCTACTGAATAGAACTGGTGATAGTAGGCAAGCTTGTCTTTTCCCTGATCTTAGAGGGGAGGCTTTAGGTTTTTCCTCATTGAGAATAATGTTTGCTATGGGCTTGTGGTAGTTGGCTTTTACAATATTGAGGATAGGTCCTTCAACTCCCATTTTTTGAAGAGTTTTTTTAATCATGAATGGGAGTTGGAGCTTGTCAAATATTTTCTCTTTATCTATTGATATGATCGTATTGTTTTTAATTTTTTTTTTTTGACATAATGTGCCATGTTGATTGACTTGAGAAAGATAAAACATCCTTGCACCCCTGGGATGAATCATACTTGATCACAGTGTCTGATCTTTGTAATGAGTTGGAGGATTCTATTTGATAGTATTTTCTGAATATCTTTACATCTATGTTCATCAGGGATATTGGTCCGTAATTTTCTTTTTTGTGATATCTCTGCCTGCTTTGAGTATCAGGGTCATAGAAACATTTGGGAGTGTTTCTGTTTCTTCTATTTCCTGGAAAAGCTTGAAGAAGGCTGGTAATTGGTCCTCTTTAAAGAATTGGAAGAATACAAAAATGAATACATCTGGACCTGGGCTTTTGTGTTTGGGAAAACTTTTGATTACCTTTTCAATTTCTTCAACACTGATAGGTTTGTTCAGGTATTTCAAGTCTTCTTGCTTTAGTCTTGGGAGGCTAAAAGATTCCAGGAATCTGTCCATTTCCTTTAGGTTCTCTGTTTCAGGGCATACAGACGCTCAAAGTTCTCTGATGATCTTTTGAATTTCTGTGGTTTCTGCTGAGATGTTCCATTTAATTAAAATTTTTTATTATACCACCATGAGATATACAATTACAAAGATGTTTTAGTTATACAGTGTTCCAGCACCCATCCCTCCATCAGTGCACATTTCTGAACACCAATGTCCCCTGATTCCCTCCTCCCTCCCTAGCCTGCCTGTATGGTAGACACTTTGCCTCTTATCTCTCTCACTCTATCTCTTCCTTCTCTTACACATTGAGGCATGCAATACATACATTTAGAGGTTAACATGTATATCCCTTTGACTACATTTAATGCTCAGTTCTAGACAGGTATTATCATTTCCAACAATTATTTGTACACTGTCCCTTTCTCTGTCTTACCTAGTCTCTGAGTCTCACACACTTGCGGTAGATTCCACCAACTGACAAGACGTCCTGATACATGTTTTGCCTGGCCTTGGATATTGATATCCTACTACATTTTTATATCCAGCAAATAATGCAGTTATTCTATATCTGTACTTTTCCCTCTGGGTAATTTCACTCAGCATGATCTTCGTCATGTCCATCAAATCAAATTTGCATATGAATATGCAAATTTCATAACCTCACTTTTTCTAATAGCTGCACAGTATTCCATTGTGTAGATGTACCATAGTTTCTTTATTCAGTCGTCTGCTTTCAGGCACACTGTTGTTTCCATATTCTGGCTATTGTGAATAGTGCTGCTATGAACATTGAAGTGTGGATGGTCTACTGCTGTGTGTTGTTGATCTCCAAGGTATAATCCCAGGAATAGTATGGCTGGGTCAAATGGGAACTCAATTTCTAGTCTTTGGAGGAATGTCCACATTGTTTTCCAAAGAGGTTGTACCAGTCGACATCCCACCAATAATGGATGAGATTCCTTTCTTCCTGCATTCATTCCAGTGCTTGATGTTTTTGCTTTTCGATATGTGCCAGTCTTTGTAGTGTGAGATGATACCTCATTGTTGTTTTACTTTGCATCTCCTTGATGATTAGTGATGATGAACATTTTTTCATATGCCTTTTGGCCATCCAAATTTATTCGTTTTGGAAGTTTCTGTTCATTCCTTTCCCCCATTTTTTGATGACGTTGACTGTTTATTTTCCTGTAAAGTTCTACCAGTGTCTTATATATCCTGGATATTAACCCCTTATCAGATAGATATTGGGTGAATATTCTTTCCCATTTTGTGGACTGTCTTTGTAACTTGTTCTCCTTTAATTTTGAGGTGAAGAGCTTTTTAGATTCATGTAGTCCCATATGATTTTCGGTTGCTTCCAATTGCTTTGTTATTGGTGCTATTACCTTTGAAGATGCCTTTAGCTTTAATGTCGTGAAGGGTTTTTCCTATTTTTTCTTCGACTAACTTTATTAATTCAGGTCTGATATTGAGATCTTTAATCCATTTTGGTATGACTTTGTGCACAGTGTTAGAGAAGTCCAAATTCATTTTTACACGTAGCTGCCCAGTTTTACCAACAATACTTAGTGAAGAGGCTTTCCTTGCTCCATTTCATACTTTTTGCACCTTTATCAAAGATGAAATGATCATGTATTAGGATGGGTGTCAGGATACTCAACTCTATCCATAGGTCCACAGGTCTGTTTTAACTCCAATTTCATGTTGTTTTAATTATTATGGCTTTGAAGTGCAGTTTGAAGTTGGGAAAGGTGATGCCTCCCATCTTCGTTTCCCCAAGAATTGCTTTAGCTATCCGTGGGGGGTTTATTATTCCATACAAATTTCAGGAGTGTTTGGTCAATTCTTTGGACATTCCTTTGAAGAATGTCATGGGTATCCTCATAGGAACCACACTGAATCTGTGTAAAGCTCTAGGGAGTATTACCATTTTGATAAAGTTAATTCTCCCCATTAATAAGCAGGAAATGTGTTTCATTTCCTCATGTTCTCTTTTATTTCTCAAAGCAGTGTCTTTTAGTTTTCTTTGCATAGGTCTTTTACATTGTTAGTTAAGCTGATTCCTAGGCATTTGATTTTCTGTGGTACAACCATGAATGGGATCATTTTCTTAATATCCATTTCTTCTCTTTTTGTTATTTGTATTTATGAAGACCATTGAATAATGGGTATTGATTGTGTACCATACCATGCTACTATAGATATCTATTGTTTCTAGGAACTTTTTGGTAGAGAGTTTAAGGTTTTCTAGGTATAATATCATGTGATCTGCAAAAATTGATCACTTGACTTCGTCCTTGCCTATCTGGATGCCCTTAATGTGCTTTTCTTCTCTGATTGCTATGGCAAGTACTTCCAGTACCATATTGAATAGAAGTGGTGAGAATGGGCAAACTTGTCTTGTCCCCGATCTTAGGGGAAGGCTTTCAGTTTTTCCCCATTGAGAATGGTACTTGCTGTGGGCTTTTGGTAAAAGGATTTGACTATCTTGAGGAGGGTTCATTCAATTTCTATTTTATGGAGGGTTTTTTATCATGAACGGGTGCTGGATCTTATCAAATGCTTTCTCTGCATCTATTGAAATGATCATATGGTTTTAATTTTTCTCTTATTGATATGATGTATTATGTTGAATGACTTGCGAATGTTGAACCATCCGTGCACTCCCAGGATGAATCCTACTTGGTCATTATATATAACCTTTTGATGAGTCTTTGGATTCTGTTTGCTAGTATTTTGTTGAAGATCTTAGCATCTGTTCATCAGGCAGATTGGTGTAGTTTTCTTTCTTTGTGTTTTCTTTCCTTGCTTTGAGTATCAGGGTGATATGTGCCTCGTAGAAGCTGTTTGGGAGTGTTTCTGTTTCTTCTATTTCCTTGAAGAGCTTGAAAAGGACTGGCAGCACGTCCTCCTTAAAGGTTTGGTAGAATTCACTAGTGAATCCATCTGGACCTGGGCTTTTGTGTTTGGGCTGACTTTTAATTAATATTTCAATTTCCTCGATAGCGATAGGCTTATTCAGGTATTGCAGGTCTTCTTGTTTCAGTCGTGGAAGGTTATAGGACTTCAGGATTTATCCATTTCTTCTAGGTTCTCATGTTTCATTGCATGCAGACTCTCAAATTAATATCTCATGATCATTTGGATTTATGTGGTTTCTGTTATTATGTCCCCCTTTTCATTTCGGATTCTGTTTTTTGGGTTCTCTCTTTCCCTGTCCTTACAAGTCTTGCCAGTGGTTTGTCGATCTTGTTTACTTTTATAAAGAACCAGTTCTTGTTTTCGTTAATCTTTTTGGATTGTTTTTTGGATTTTCAGCTCATTGGTTTCCTCTCTAAGTTTTATTATTCCCTTATTTCTGCCTGCGTTGGGTTCCTTTTGTTGGTCTTTTTCTAATATTTTGAGCTGTAAAGTCAGGTTATTTGTGTGGGCCCTTTTTTCTTTCCTGATGAATGCTTGCAGAGCTATGAACTTTCCAGTTAACACCACTTTCGCTGTGTTCCACAAGTTCTGGTAGTTGGTGTCTTCATTTTCATTTATTTCCAGGAATCTTTGTATTTCCTGTTTGATATCTTCTATGATCCACTGGTTTGTTCAACACTGAGCTGTTCATTTTCCAGGTGTTTGGTTTAACTCCCTGTTTCTGTGTGTGGTTAACTTCCATTTTCAGTGCATCAGGGTCTGTAAAAATATTTGACACAATTTCTCTCTTTTTATTTTATTGAGGTATTTTTTATGGCTCAGCATGTTCCATGTGCACTGGAAAAATGTGTATGCAGCTTTTTTGGGAATAAAAAGTCCTGTATATATAAACCAGTCCTCTTTCTTTCATTTATTCCTTCAGGACCGGTATTTCCTTGGTGAGTTTCAGTCTTGTCAATCTATCAAGGATTTATAAAGCAGTGTTGAAGTCTCCAACTACTATTGTTTCACCGTCAATGTCTTCTTTGAAGTTTATTAGTAGTTGTTTAAGTACTTAGCTGGTGTCTCATTGGGTGCATTATGTTTAGGAGTGTAATGTCTTCTTGGTATATGTATCCCTCAATTATTAAGAAATGGCCTTCACTGTCCCTTTTATCAATTTTTAGTCTGTAGTCTATGTTTTCAGATATTATTATGGCCACATCGACCTTTTTTGGAGGAGTTGTTTGCGTGGAGAATTGTCTTACAGTCTTTGACTTTGAGTCTGTGCTTGCTCTGGTTATTCAGATGTGTTTCTTATAGGCAGCAGAATGTTTGATTCAGTGTTTTAATTCGTTTTGCCCCTCTGAGTCTCTTAATTGGTGCATTTAGGCCATTGACGTTGAGAGAGAGATTATTGTCATAGGATTTTGTGCCATTGTTTGAATAAGTTTGTTGCACTTTTAGGGTTTGTCTTATCTTATAGCAAGCAGCTCATTCAGTCCTTCCTTTTAGTTGGTTTTGAGTCTATGAATTTCTTAAGCTGTTGCTTATCTATGAAGTTGTATATCTTTCCTTCAAATATGAATGTGAGTCTGGCCGGGTAAAGAATTCTTGGTGAGGCTTTCATTTCATTGAATCTTTTCACAGTATCCCACCATTGTCTTCGGGCTCAGAGTGTTTCCTCTGAAAAATCTGCTGTAAATCTTATGGATTTTCCTTTGTATGTGATATACTTCTTTGATCTTGCAGCTTTCAGTATTCTATCTCTATCTATGGTTCTTGTCATTTTGATTAGGATATGTCTTGGAGTATTCTTATTTGGGTTTCTTTTAGATGGTACTCTTCGAGCCTCCTGAATCTGGGAGCAAGCACTCTTTAGTTCGGGAATTTCTCAGCAATGATTGCTTTGATAGTTGCTTCTTTGTCAGGGTTTTCTTCTTGTCCCTCTGGGACCCCAATGATCCTTATGTTATTCCATTTGGCTTCATCTCGATTATCTCTTGTTGTCTGTTCATTTGCTGTGAGTCTTTTTTCCATCTTCTGCTGTTGCCAAGAAAGTCTCTGCACCTCATCTTGGAGCTCACTAATTCTGTCCTTAGCAGCTGTTACTCTGCTGTGAAGGCCTTTCAATGAGTTTTTCATTTCCCCATCTCATTTTTAATGTCTGTTATTTCTGCTTGCATTTTCATTTCCATTTTCCTCACTTCTGCTTTCATGTCCTCTTGCATTTTATTGGCTCTGTGTTCCATTGCTTCCTTGAGCTCCTTATGCATCCTTAATAGCTCTCTTTGAAATTGCTTATCGGAGGGGTCATAGAGCTCATCATTATTGCTTGGCTCATCTTGGCAGGTAGCTTCGCTCATATAGCTTGATGGAATTCTGCTTTACTTTACCATTATGACCATTATAGGTTGCAACTTGAGTGTACTGGGCACTGTGTGTCTGGGCAGTACAGTAGTGTTTGTCGATGGTTGTTCACTGATTTTGAACAATACAGGGAGTATTGTGGCTAATGTAGCCTGATACTACTATATGGGATATTGGAAAACTAACTGCACATCCATGCGGTTTTGAGGTTTGGGGTGTGAAACTTGGGGTGTGGGCAGAACGATTCCAAACTCACCTGTTGTAAAGCAGGCGAGATCAGGGAGATTGGCACTGGGAGTGAGAAGGGTCCTGGTCAGCGGAAGTTTGGTGTTCTGGCTGCCAGGCTTTGCGTCCTCTACCTGCCAGGAATATGGCGGTGGGCGGTGGGCAGACAGATTCCCAACACACCTAGAGTAAAGCGAGTGAGATAAGGGAGATTGGCATGGGGAGTCATACATTTATGGTTTATCATATATATCCTTTTGCCTACAGTCAATATTCAGTTCTAGCCTGGTTTTATCATTTCCAACAACTTCACTGATCTTTGGTATTTGGGGGAATTTCAGCTCATTTATTTCTGCTCTCAGTTTTATTATTTCCTTCCTTCTGATTTTGTTGGGCTCTTTTTGTTGGTCATTTTCTAAGATCTTAAGATGTGAAGTCAAATTATTTATGTGGGCACTTCCTCCCTGATAAACTCTTGCAGTGCTATATATTTAACTCTTAACACTGCTTTAGCTGTGACCCACAGATTCTGAAGGTTCATGTTTTTATTCTCAATTGTATCCAGGAACCTTTTGATTTCTTCTTTGATTCCCTCTATGAGCCACTGGTTGTTCAGCAGTGAGCTGCTTAGTTTTCATGTGTTTGTTATAGTTCTCTGTTTCTGTTTGTGATAATTCTCTGTTTCTGTTTTCACTGCATCACTGTCTGAAAGTATAGCTGATACAATTTCCATCTTCTTGATTTCTATTGAGGTATATTTTGTGTCCCAGCATATGGTCTATCTTGGAGAATGTTCCATCTACACTTGAAAATATAGTGTGTTCAGCTTCTGGGGATGAAGAGCCCTGTATATATTCACTAGCGTTCTCTTTCATTTCTTCCTTCAGAGCCAGTATTTCTTTGCTGAGTTTCATTATTGTTGTCTATCAAGAGGTCATAGATCAGTGCTGAATTCAACTACAATTGTCCTGCTCTCAGTGTCGACCTTTAAAGTCTATTAATAGTTGATTTAAGTATTATGTTAATCCCTAATTGGGTATGTATTTGTTTATGAGTGTAATTTCTTCCTGATGTACATATTCCTTAATTATTAAGAAGTGGGCTTCACTGTTCCTCTGATATTTTTCTGGTCTGAAATCTATGTTGTTGGATCCTAGTATGGTCAATC